>JAJEJO010004144.1:19740-71321 GCA_020662805.1 Glaucomys volans
GATCCTCCTGCCTCAGCCTCCCAAGTGCTGGGATTACCAGCGTGCGCCACCGTGCCCGGCACTGCCATGATTCTTATGGCAAATAACATGGAGACAGTGGGCCCTGCTAGGTAGTCCCCTGGAGTCCACCTTGACCCCTCTCTGTCCCTCACATCCATGTGTATCATCAGCAGGTCCCATGGCCTGGACCTGAGGGCATCGCCCACCTCTGACCAGCTCCCACCCAAGGCCTCACCTTTCACCTGTCCCCAGTTTCCCTCCTTGGGCTCCCGGATTCCACCTTCATGGCTCCTGTCTCACTAGGGTCACATCCTCACCATGACCAGGAGGCCCTGCACAACCACAACACAGCCCCCATGACCACTCTGTTTGCCCTCACCTCACTTGCTCCTCTCCAGACCCCTAGGTCTCAAGACTGTGGCCTGCTCCCTGAAAGCCAATCCCTGTCTGCCTCAGGGCCTTTGCACTTGCTGTATCCCCAGGCCTGGACCAACTTCTTCTTTCTTGTAGCTCCTAACCTCCCTGGAGTCACTTCCCCAGAGTGGTGGTGCCTAACCTGAGATCTAAGACCTCACCTCACCTCACCTGGGTCCACAGTCACACAACAATAGCTTATTAAGCCCTTATGCAACCTGAGCATTATGTGAATAAAGGGCCTCAGGGAAGAGATGCACAATAAACAAGAATAAGCTCATCCCTAGTGAGTCAGGTGACAGTAAGTGCTACCGAAAGGGCACTGGAGGGCCCGGTGCAGAGTTAACGGGGGTGGTCAGTGAAGGCCTCCCTGGGGAGCTGGCATTCTGAGGGAAGGGGGCTCCAGGTGGAGGGCCTAGACAGCAACCTGCTTCTCTGAAGAAAGGTAAAGAGGCCAGAGCTGGAGGATGCAGTAAGAGATGCCAGGAGGAAATGAGATTGGGGAGGAAGGAGGGGCAAGGGCCTTGTGTGGAGGGTTTGGAGGTCAGGGAGACAGGCAAGGCGGTCAGTGGGTGTTTGTTGAAAGAGGAGGTGAAGTCTGTCTTCTTCCCAGATGGAGGCTGGGGCTAGAGTTTAACATCCATTGGCCCATTTTACAGATGGCCGACTGAGACCCTGAACAGTAGGTGTCTACAAGGAGATCTGCCAGGTAGAATCCACCCTGCAGAGCTATAGACAGACCAAGGACAGAGCCTGCGTAGAATTCCCACGTGTGCCCTCTGTGACCTGGGTCCATAGGAGGGCCTCTCTCCCACGCCTCCTGAGGGGTTAAAAGGCAGTTGCATACGGCACTCTTAAGATGGAGGACACGAGGGGGGCCCTCCCCTTCAGAGGGGCCACAGCAGGTTCCGCTGTCTGGTTTCGGCTAAGGCATCCTCAGTTTCCCCATCTGAATCACAGAAGCAGGTGGTTAGGTCCTTGCTGGGGGCCCCCTGGAGCCGCAGGTGTCGGTCCCCTGATCTTCCAATTTGGGGGCTCCCGCAGTCCAGGAGTACTGTGCCCACACACGCTGGCTTGCCCCAGTTGGTCCTGGCATACAGGTGGCACTGCTGAACTCCGTGGCCTGTCACCCATGCTGTCACCTCAGCGAACCCCTGACCCTTCTGGGCCTCGGAATGCCCATCCAGGTAGTGGGGGGCCTCAGGCTGACTCTCTCAGCCCCCCTTTTTCTCCCTAGAGCTCAGGGACAATAGACAAGATGTTTATCCCCCGCCGGCGCACATGTTGTTCGAGGTAATGACAGTAATCAGCGGCGCTAATGCCGCATTCTCTCAGCGCCAGTCAATTCGCCTAATTACCGCCTGGGAAGCCGGATTATTTAAATTTAAATGGTGATTTATTGCGAGCTTAATCAATGCTATTTTCTCTCCCCCCACTCCTCCCCTGGGACCGGGGCAGGAGGGGAATTGGAGCTCCTGCAACCCCACCCTAAGGACACCCCCTTGTCCTGCGGTAGGGGACAGGGGTAGCTGGGTGTGCCCTGTGCCTTTTGCCTGTGACCTCAGATTAACACCATTCGCTGTCTTCTTGTAATAGCACTAAAGCAAAGATGCATAAACTAGAACGACAATGACAAGAACATAACCCTTCTCCGTATCAATAATCAAGTGTGAGTAATAATAAAATTAGTTACATAGCTGTATTCTACACAGCGTGTATTTTCGCGGATCCTCGACGATGTCGTCTGAGTCCTCCGCTGTGTCTTGGCCGGCCTCTGCGGGCCGGAGCTTTGCCCTAGTTGGGTTGAAGCCGCTCAGTGTTCACACAAGCGCCTGGCGGCACTGAGCCCAGGAGCCCGGCAGACCAACCAGTCAGCGGCCCACGCCGCTCCTCTGGGCCCGGCGTGCTCGGGCTTTGCAAACACACACCTGCTGCTCCTCCGCCTTCTGGGGGAGGTCGGATGGTTAGTTCCATCGCATAAAAAAGGCCCAGCGAGGTGAGGCCACCTGCCCAAGGTCACAGAGCTGGGGAGCAGCAGGGCTGGCACAGAGACCAAGGCAAATCTCCCTGAAACGCCTCTTCCCCACTTGGCTATGCTCTCTCCCTCACGCACCCCAAACCGGGATTTCAGGTTCCAGAGTCCTTGCACGCCCTCTGCAGCACCGCGGGTCTGGGTGCGGGATCTCCCATTAGTGCTGGGAGGCCCAGAATGGGTTCTCTCTGGCTCATCCATGAAGACATGGGGATTCTTCTGTGATAATAATGATTCACCTCCCCTAATAAAAATAATAGCTAATACTAGCGATCCCTGGTGTTGCCAAAATTTGTGAAATCCCACCAACTTGTGTGCCCATTTCACAGATTAATAAACCAAGACTTGGAGAGCAGGAGCCACGTGATAGGGACACACAAACGTTCAGGCCGACTCCCCAGGAGCTGGACTGGGGCTGAATCTCTAGCAGCTCGGATCCCAGTTTCTTGGTCCCATTCCGCAAGAGCGTAGAACCCGGGCGCCCCGCGCATGCGCACTCACCAAGTCCGGCCGGCGGTCCCACCGCCCGCAGCCCCCAGGGCGGCGCCCCCAGCGCTGCGAAGCGGCGCAGGCGGAGGTAGGTGACGCTGAGACGCACGATGGACGCCTTGTCCAGCTGGCTGGAGATGGCGCCGGGCAGCGGGAGTAGCTTGGCCAGCTCGAAGAACTCCAGGTTTTCCTTCCCGCGCCGCGAGCGCGCCGCGTTACGGGACTTCTCCTTGCGCTGCGCCTGCAGGCTGCGCGGGTGGCGCGGGGAGGCGTCAGCCGGACCCCGGGCACCCGAGGAGAGGGACCTGGGGGCGACCCAGGCCTCCTGGAGCCCCGGGAACTAGAGGGACGTTGGGAGTGGACTCAACCCTCTGGAGATGGGGCAGACCTGAGTGCGAATTCTCTACTGTGGCGGGTGGTGGGGACAACCTGGGGTGTAAGATCTTCCTCTTTGGGGGAGGAGGAAGAAGGGAGGGATTAAGAATATTGGGCATGAATTTTGGCTAAAGGGGCTAGAAACCGGTTCAATAAGTCAGGGTGAGAATTCGAGCCCCGGGGTGGGGCAGAAAGCGGGGTGTGAATTCTCTCTGGAGAAGCGGACCCAAGAGCGGGTGTGAATTCTCCCCGGGGCACCTCCTCGGGGGCGGGGCCATGGACAAAGGGGCGGGGCTTAGCTCACCAGGGTCCAGGCGGGGCCTTGACCATCAGCCCAGGCAGAAAGTCCCATGGGACGCTGGCGCCACGGCCTCCTCCGCATTTGACCTGGCTTCCGCCGCCACTGCTGGGATAGGGGGCCGCCATCTCCGAGGGGGCTGGTTCAGGCAGGCTCAGGGACCCGCGTCTCCTGCAACGGGAAGGAGTCAGAGCCGGCGCCCAATGCCCTGGGGAAACCTTCTAGGGAAACTGAGGTCCATGAGGGGTCCCTGGAGCTGGTCTGGATGGTGCCTCAGTTTCCCCTTTTTAGAGGCCCGGGTACAGAAGCCGCAGCTCCTACCCTGCCCTGCCCCTGGCTGGCGCTCTGGGTGAGGACGTGCCCCGCCGCCGCCTCCCCCGCGCCGCCCGCCAGCGCGCCCGCCTCACGCCCGCGCCGGGCCGGCTCCCGCATACCAATGGGCGCACGCGGCGCGCATACGGATCGGACCGGCCCGCGCGCTGCGTGCCAAGCATGCCCAAGCCGGGCTGGGGGCGGACGCCTTGCCGGGGCCCAGGCACGCCGGGCTCCAGCCCCCTGGCCCTCGGTCCCAGGGATCAGGCCCCCAAGGCCATCCTCAGCATCTGCCTCCTAGAATCTGCGGTGCGCAAATTTCCTAGGCTAGGGTAAGGAGGTAGGGGGACAGAGAGAGATCAGGGGCCCCACCCTATGTCCTGTCCAGGGACCCCCAGTCCCTCGGGTTGGCGCCACGTGTCTGGGCTGCCAAATTTCCGGAATTGCAACTTCCTTCCTGAAGACCCCGGGGCGTGAGAGCCAGACCCCGACGCGGCGACCACAGCCTTAACCCAGGGACACCCCCGGGTGGACCTATACTTGGGGCCCAGGTGTCTTGGTATCCAAATCCTCTAGAACCAGGAGATTTTCCTTCCAGAACTGGGCGTCCAGGGATGTACCTTTCCCGCAGGATCCAGGCCGCCCCAAAGCCTCTGCAGCCAGGTGTCCAGACGCCCAGACCCTGGCGTCTAGGTTCCCTGATCTATTTCCCCTGGACACAAACAACAGTGTACCCCTTCCCCGGCCTGAGGATACAGTCGTCCTGATACTCTAGCCCCCAGGACACCAGAGTTGCGGCTCCCATTCAGGACCGGGGAGTCCCTCTTCCCTTCCTGTCAAACCTCCAGGCGTCCCCTACTCAGAGGACATCGACCCGGTTACCTGGCCGCGGGGCAGACTCCAGGCGCGGCGTGAGGCCGGCCAGGCGGCGCAGAGGGGCCACTCCATAGAACCTGGGGCGAGCGGGCTCCGCGGGCTGTGGCGCCCGGCTCTCGGCGCCCACCGCGGCCCGGCGGACTTGGAGACCGCGGACAGCGCCGCCGGGAGGGGGCGGGGTCTACCGGGACCCCGCCCACCGCGTCTCCACCTCTCGGCCCAGCCCACCGCCAGCCCTCGCGCCTTTGGTTGGCAGGGAGCCCTCACCCCGGTGTCCCGCGGCCCCGCAGTCCGAGACCCCTCACCTCACAGCAACAGCAACGTCAGGGATCAGAACCTCGGAGTTGGAGCGTCTCCAGCCCTTGAGGGGAGCCCGGAGTCCCGGCATATTCACCACCCTCGGAAGGAATCGAGGACCCCAGCTTCTCCAAGACAATCCTGCCTTCCAACAGCCCCTCGCGACAAGGAGGGTACCCTGCACCCAAGCCCCCGGGGGAGACTCAGACGTCATTGTCCCCCCTAAGGACACAGACCCAGGCGTTCGTGACCCTCCCTTTCCAGGAGAGAATTTCGGGGTGTCAGCATACCCTTTCCCGACAAGTCTGGGACCTTGTACCCAAGCCCACACCACTTACAAGGCCAGGATTTGGCGTCCGGACCTACCCCTTTCCCCCCGTCTCAGGGACTGGCACTTGGGTGCCTGAGGAACTCCAAGACGAGGGACCTGGGGTCTTACTTCCATGTCCCACTGCAGAGACATCCAAACCAGTTAGATGGTAAATGGGATCTGAGGTTGTAGCCGGTTGCTCAGATGACAGGGACCCAGGTGTCCAAGTCAGGCCTTGCCAACTCTGATAGGCGATCCTACACTCATCCCAAACTTCCCCAACCCCAACCCCAGGGTCCCAGGGGTTGCCTGCTTGGAAGGCAGGTCTGTAGGTACTTAATGCCTCTTAAGTGAGATCCCAACCTGGGGAATGAAAACTGGGGTGTCTCTAGGAGAGGGAGGCAGGCTGGTGTTCCCAGAGAGTGTGGGCAGCAGCTCTGGCGGGACAGCTGGGTAAACTGAGGAATGCATGTGTGCGCTGGGTCAGGAGCACTGGAACTTTTTTGCAGTCATAGTTAACTGTTAGGGAGTGCTGATTTTATGCAGTCCTTTTTTTCTGTCGCAGGGTCTGCACTGGGCTCTCTCATGGATCCATTTCACCGCTAGGGAAACTGAGGCATAGGCAGGCTAAATAGCCTGATTATGATAATCTCTCATCCAACAATATTCACACATGTCCTCAGAGAGACTCAGGTGTCTGGGAGGGATTCAGGCCCAATCACTGGCTCTTGACATCACTTTGGCTGTGAGGCCTGGGCAGGAACAAGACCAGCCTCCAGAGGTGTCCCCACACTGTGTGAGTTCGGAACACATGCAGCTCTTGTGGAGATTAGGGTCCTGATCCCTGGGGTTCAAATCCCAGCTGTGGCACTTCCTGCTGTGAGCGCTATATGTCTGGGCCTTCCTTTTTTCCGATAAAAGGAGGATAATTTAATTCCTGTGTCTACCTCCTGGCATCGTATGGTTATCAATTTCATCCAACAGTTCTCACAGTGACCTGGGGACAGTCCTCTCCTCAGAGATCTGCCAGGCCACATCTTTAAACTGAGACATTTTCTGCCATTTCTGCTCAGTCTCCCTCGAGCCCTGGTGGCTTCCCAGAGGCTGTGTGACATGTGATATTGCAACAGACCAGCTGCAGAAACAGCCTTCAGAGTCCAACCATCTTCTCTTAAGCTTGATACTAAAAAGATTTGCAAAAAAGTGAGATAAGGCCTGGCACCATGACGCACACCTGTAATTCCAGGGACTGGGGAGGCTGAGGCAGGAGGTTCACAAGTTCAAGACCAGACTCAGCAACTTAGTAAGACTTTGTCTCAAAATAAAAAAAAAGAAAAGGGCTTGGGATGGAGCTCAGTGGTAGTGCCCGCCAGGTTCAATCTCTAGTATGGGTTGGGAGGAGGGCAAGAGAAGACAGGCAGGGCAGCAGGGCGGGGCCGGGGACTGGTTGGCACCAGACACAAGTGTGGTAGCAGGAAGCGGACCAGGTGGGGCCTGATGGCTGGCAAGAGGGACTGTGGTGAGCTGGTGCAGGTTGGGAGCGGGGGTTGAGTACAGTTTCTGGGAGCTGATTCCTGTTCTTCTTGGGGCCTCTGGGGGAGCTTAATATCAGAACCTCAGGCTTTGGAGTCAGTCAGCTGGGAGAAAATCTGGTCCCACTCGTTTATGTTGGACAGATCGCTCGGCCTCTGTTGTGCCAGTTTGTCCATCTGGAGAATGGGGAGAACATTTGACCTGTCACCGAATTTTGTGAAAATGATGTGAGTAGACAGATGAAAGGGGAGTAAAACAGGGTCTGACACCTTGTAAGGGTCCTGGACCTGTGAGTTTTTAGTGATATTATGCCATTGCTAGCGTGTGTGGTACCCAGAGACTCTCCTGTCCTTGCGAGGCAGGCTGGTTTCTGGTGAGCTTCTCTCTGATCCCTTTTATTCCACCTCCTCTAAGTCTGGCTAAGTCTCTCCCTTGCTCAAACCACATCCAGGACAAGCTTTAAGCTTATTATCTTGCCCTGCAAGGCCCTGTGTGGCCTGGCCTCTGACCTCCAGCGACTGCATGACCATAAATGGGTGGCTGACTGGATGAATGGATGAAATGACAGGAATTAAAGGTCATTCCCTGGTCTTGGCCTGCTCCTGGGACACTTCAGTTCCAACCACGCTTCTCAGAACCTGTCTCCTCCCCAGTCTCCAGGGCTCCTCATCTTTCTGGCTTCATGAGAAAAGCCTCCACCGGCTTCCAGCGCTGACCAGGTCCTGGGGCGCTGGGTAAGGCGCCGCTCTGCTGACCTCTGGTGGCCGCAGGGAGGAATGCAGGAGCTAGTGCGGACCTGGAGCCGCCGTACCAGCTCTCAACACATTCCGTTTTCTGGACCTCCAGGGTGTCCAGAACCCCACCTCTTCTCTCTGCTCGCCGCCCTGCTGTGGCCTGATCCATCATTACCTTCCGGCTGAGCTCCTGGATGCCAAGATTAAACTTCCACTTCCGCCTCTCCTTTTGCCCAGGTTCCAGAAGACTCCCTTCACATTGTTAGGATACATCTTTTTCTTTCTCTTTTTTCTTTTTGGCACTGGGTTTAAACCCAGGGGGCGATTAACCCCTGAGATACATCCCAGCCCTTTAATTTTTTGAGACGGGGTCTCACTAAATTGCTCATTCTGGCCTTGAATTTAGTATCTTCCTTTCTCAGCCTCAGAAGTTGTTGGGGTTACAGGTATGCACCACCGTGCCCAGCTAACTTTTATTTTAGAAGTTTTTTCTTGGGCTGGGGTTGTGACTCAGTGGTAGCATAATTGCCTAGCATGCGTGAGGCCCTGGGTTCAATCCTCAGCACCACATAAAAATAAAGGTATTGTGTCCACCTACAACTAAAATAAAAAAAAAAAGTTTTTTTCCTAAGAGTAGTTTTAGGGCTTTGGAAATAGCTCAGTTGGTAGAGTGCCTGCCTCACAAGCACAAGGCCCTGGGTTTAATCCCCAGCACCGCAAAAAAAAAAAAAAAAAAAAAAAAAAAAGTAGTTTTAGGTTTACAGCTACTTTGGTTTTTCAAAACATTATAATGAATGAAAATACTGAAATGTTTTGATCTTGGTTGCTGTTTTCTGTTAGTGTTGCACCCAGGGTGAGTGCCTCCCTGGCCTCCCTGCTCTCAAAAGGTCCTGTCTCACCAGAGAGTTCTGCCTGGCGTGTGCTTGTTTACCGCGTTTCTCCCATTAGGGTCCCAGCTCTGGGCAGGAATCTGTTGTGTTCATGGCTATGTCTTCTGGGGCCTCACAGAGAGCAGATGCTCAGGAAGTCTGCGTTAGATGGGGGACTACAATCTGAAGGAGTGACATTCAGAGAAATGTACTCTCAGAGAACTTTTCTTCATTTTTTTGGTACCAGGGATTGAACCCAGGGTGTTTAACCACTAAGTCACATCCCCAGCCTTTTAAATATTTTGAGACAAGGTCTGAGTTGCTTAGGTCCTCGCTAAGTTACTGAGGCTGGCTTTGAACTCATGATCCTCCTGACTCAGCCTGAGCCACTGGGATTACAGGAATGGGCCACTATGCCCAGCTCTTAGAGAACTTTTTCTTTGAAAGCAAAGGAATCCATGTTGGTCTGAGGGTCAGGGGAGGGCCTTTGCTGTCTCTGGGGAAGAAATCTGAGGCTAAGGAGGGAAATGTGTGTGCGTGCGTGTGTGTAATTACATATGAGGTGGGGTGAGTAGAGCGAGGACAGTTTTGCTGGGGAAGGGAAGAGCATGGACTGAGGTGGGTGGACCCTGGCTGGACTGGAGGGTCCCAAAGGTGGAAGGCTCCCAAGAAGCTGGCAGGAGGCCTATAGGTCCTGCTGAAGAATTTGGGGTCCCTCTAAGGGCACTAGGGAGCCCTGGAGGGCGTTAAGGGAGAGTGGCATGGCCTGGTTCGAGTTTTGAAAAGCTTCTTGGCTGCCTCGTGGAGAGAGGAGCCGCTAAGACTGGGAGGAGGCAGGGAACTCGGAGGGAAGTGAGCTGCAAAGAAGATAAAAGTGAAACTTGGAGCTGTATCCGGTTGATAGCAAGGGAAGTGGGAACCCAGGGTCCCTGACTTGTGGGTGTGCCTGGGGACACAGATTTGGAGATCTAAGGGGTTTGTCTTCGGTGTGTCACATTAAAGTCCTTGAGGGGAGCATTGCGGGCAGGTGGACACCAGTGAGGTGCTTGGGCAGAGACTGGCTGAGGGATGGAACCCCAGGTCAAAGGCAGGTGGGCCCACGGTACTGTACAGGCTGTGGGCGGGGCCGCTGTGCATGAGGCAGCTGGTGGCCATCCTGGGCTGGCATCTGGGGGAACCACAGACACAAGTAGGAAAGTAACACGAGAGGAACATCAAGAGCACACATTCTGAGTACCAACTCTATGCCCAGGGGGTGTCGAGATGACTTTTAAAAAAGAAATGCTGAAGCACTCAGACCCTGTGGTAGGTAAGAGATGCTGGGCAGGTCCATGTGCGAAAAGGGCTGGGGAAGAATTTCTAGAAGAGGGCTGGCTTTGAGGGCAGGTGAGAACCTGAGGGCAGAGCTCAGGTTTGGACAGAGGGAATGCAGGCGGAGGGAACTGCGTGAAGCCAAGACCTGCAAGGGAGACGCAGCCACCTGCACTTGGAGTGATTGACTGTTGAGCTGGATCAGTGGGAGAAGAGCAGGCTGAGTAGGGTGGGGTCCCCCCTGGATAGCAGAGCGCCGGCTCCAGGAAATGAACAGCTGCATTTGTCTGACAGTCTGCCCATCTGAGATGCCCGTAGCAAGCCAGCATCATCTCCTGTGCCAGCTGCTGCTGGCTGGCAGTGGCTCCCTGCAGAGATGTGTGGATGGGGGCAATCTGGCAGGGCTGTGATTGACTCATGGTGTCTGTAATGGGCTTGGGCTGGAGATGGCCGATGGGGAAGGCATCTTGCCTAAATAGTTCCTACTGCTACCCTAGGTTAGGGCAAAGGGGTAAGATCAAAGACAGGGAGGCCGATCAGGGGGTGGGGTGTCTCCCGTGGAGGTGAGCATGATCAGGGTCTGTGCCAAGATGGAGGTAGGGGGAACGGCAGGGTCAAGGCTGCTCCCATACTTGGGTGGTGATGTGGGGCAAGGAGGGAGACGGGGGCAGGCTGACCTGAGCCTGGCTGACTGGGCCGGGAGGTGCTGGGTCAGAAGGCCCATCGAGCATGTGGGCAGGGATGGTTCGCACAGTCCAGAGGTTTCTTTGGGAGGCAGCCAAATTGCCATCCCTGGAGGCACTGTCCTGGACAATGGTGGTGAGTGGCCGCCTGCTCTGGCAGGGGAGAGGCCGGTTCATTACCTGCCCCTGAACCCTTCTGCCTGCCTCCTGGCACCCCGGACGGGGGAGTGGTGGTCACCTTGGTCTGCGGGAGGAGCTCTGATGGCCAAGGGCAGCGGGAAGCTGTGCTGTTGAAGCAGGAGGGACAGCCACACACACAGGGCCCCGGGGCTGCAGCCCTGGCGGGAGGCGCCCTTCATCTCCAGTTTGGTTTTTTACAAGATTGATTTATTAACTATGATACATATGACATAAGGCCTTTTCAGTTTTTTACACCATTCCCATTTAGACAAGTACAGTACTTTGTAGCAAATACATGATTTTAAAAAACAAAACCGAACAAAAACACCTCAGTCAGAGATGCCTCAGCCTTCTTGAGGGCTGACCATGCACTAATCAGGCTGGAGCTCAAACCCCACGACGTGTTAAAAGAAAAGCCTGGAAATTAAGCAAACACTCCTAACACCAACTAGAGAGGTCCTGGTTAAAGCCCCTAAAATACAAGAAATAATTGTTATACTTTCTTTACATACAGTTTTCCACTTTGCTGCAAAACAGAATTTTGGGCACACAGCCAGACTACTAACACATTTCAATACCATTAATGTTTGTTTTTCTCAGGAAACTCAAAATATTTGTTAATTCAACATATATAAAGATCATTTAACATGTGAAAATACAAGTACCAGAAAAATAAGCCGGCAGCAGCACTATTCCAAATTTTTCAAACAGTTTTATTCCCATACAATTCCAAGACATTTCCTTTTTTAAAAAATGTACACAGGGAACATGATTTTTTTAATGCAAACAATAACTTACGCCCTGTCTTGACTACATGGAAAGCAAGTGGCATCACTGCTGTCAGGAGGGTCACAGGGAGACTGCAGGTGCTGGGGCCACCCCACGCCCACCCCAGGGTCCTGGAGCGATGAGTCATCTTCCACCTAGGCGCAGATGCATGGCTAAGCCTGCTTGGTGGAGCGCTGCTCCCGGCCTCCCTGGTCACCTCATGACCTGCACAGCCCACAGCCCCAAGGCAGGTCTCCTCCTGGGGGAGCATACCTGGCCCCCAACCCGCACAGGATATGATCTGCTCACAGGACGGGAAGGTGCACAGCTGGCAATCACTTTTGTGACAATATGTTGCAGCTAGCCCACTGCCATGTTTTGGGGTTGAGGCCAGGGTGCCTGGTGGCCTAGGGTCACGTACCAAGGGGCACTGGCTCCTCAGGAGCTGTTCCCGCAGACCAGGAGTCAAAACCTAATCTGGGGTGGGTGGACTCCGCCCAACACCTTCGGGCCAGTGAGCTGCTCCAAGGGACGTTCCTCTCCACTGCAGTGACAAAGGCCACGTCTGCCAGAAGCCGCTTAAGCAGGGAAAAGCCAGGGGGAAGGGACACAGCTCTCTCCGCATTCCCCCTTGAACGTCAAGGCAGGGAACTGGCTGACAGTGCAGCACATGCAGACACCTGAGGAGTGGCATAGGTTAGGGATGCTAATGTTCCCAGGCCTCCACACACGGTGTCCTTGGGATAGTGCCGAGAGGTGCCATCAAGCTATGCCAAGGGTGGCCAGCACAGCAGCTGGCCTGCTGTTTTGGCCCAGATCACTGCCTGACACCCAGATCTAAGTGATGGGCGGCCCACAGGGACCATGTGAGAGCACTTCTTACAGCTCAAGGTCCTGTGTGGGTGAGGGGTGGCAGAGCTCTGTGCAAGGCCAGTGTGTCCCCATAAAGCCCTTGGTGCTCTCCCTTTCAGATCTCAATGTTGTCCTGACTGCCCAGGGCCAGGACTGCCACCCCTGCAATGCTAAACTGAGTGTCCTTGACCCCTTGGACCCTGTGAAACAGGACTTGAGGAACCTGCAGCTCCCTGCACACTGAGGTCTCCTGGAGTGCGAGTCTGCAGTCCCTGGCCTCTGGTACTTCTTTGGGGCTTAGGGTACAAGGGAACACCCCCTACAACTGCCCTCCCTGTCCCCTGGGAGGCCCCACAGAGTGCACCAGTGGAACTCACAGAATTGGGTGGCCCAGGGTGGGACTTGGTTGCCTGACCCTTGGTTCACACACATGGTTTCCCTGCTGCCCCAACTCCCTGAAAAGCCAACTGGGAGAGCAAGACAGAGAGAGGAGTGAAGTAAGTGAAGCCTCTTCGTCATTCGCCCAGGGCTCAAGGCTGTGGGGATGGGAGGGCCAGAACACAGGCCATCAGCCTCGACTGAACTCACCAGCCCCACTGTGCCCCGCTTCCAGCCAACTGACTATGGCTCCAGGTATTACAGACCCACCAGAAGGGGAGGAGCCCAACACCCAGTATTCACATACTTGTCTGTACCTTGGGTTTGGTTTTATGTTCTTAGGTAATATAATGGGCTGGGGTGTGGCTCAGTGGCCTGACACACACAAGGCCCTGGGTTCATCCCCAGCACCACTAAAAAGATAAAAACAAACAACAATAACAACAACAACAACAACAACAAAAAAAAAAAAAAAAAAAAAGGAAAGAAAAGTCACAAACCTTTTGAGGGTAATTTAGTGTTTCCAAGCACCTTATTTTACCATTGAGAAGGGGGCAGCCAGTTTACCCAAAGGACCTAGTGGGCACAGCAGCACTCACCTCTACCAGCAGGTGGCAGCAGTGCCAACTGGGAGGCCTCTCCGAGGGGCGCTGTGGAGCCCCTGGGAACCCACCACCGCAAGCTGTTTCTAAAGTGCAAAGACACCTGGAGGCCTCTCTGCCCCTCCCCATACCTAGGTATCTCAGGGTCAGGCTTGGCTGTGGCGGCCATGGTGCCACCACGAAAATGAAAACTTGGGGAGTGGGGTAGTGGCCTGCCAGGGCCTGAGTGCTAGAAGGCAGAGGTGGGGTAGTGGTGGGAATGGCTCTTGGGGCGAGTGGAAAGGCCTGGCAGGGCCAGTATGGTGGTGATGGTGGTGGTGACAGGCAGGCACAATGCCTGTGTCTGGAGTGGCCTGCTCCCGTGATGGCACCAGCAGACCGCCATGCCTGTCCACACCCTAGACAAGCCTGTTGGGGTCATTCCACTTCAACACCAGATGCACCAACCCCAGCCCCAGGTGCTGGCCTCGGCCCATGAGCACAGTAGTGTTTCCATAGCAGTGTAGTGTTGGCAGCTGGGCCAGGCTGGTCCCACCTGGTAGCTCTCCCACCAGGGGCTCCAACCACTTTGGGGGAATCTGCTGACAGGACTGAGCGGGGTCTAGAGGCTCCAGACATCCTTATTTTGCTCTGAGCCTTCAGGGCCACCTCCACCTGTCTGCCTGCCAGCAGAGTAGGGGGACAGTGGAATCTCGAGGTCTGTGGTTTCTTCCTTTTGCTTTTCGGATTCCTGGGCGGGGCTTTTCCATCTTCTTCCAGTGTTCCTAGAGGAAATTGTCCAGAAGCCTGTGAAGCTGGGATCTGGGGATGGAGAGGTTGCGCTCTGGGTCCAGGCACAAAGCTGTCCTCCCTGGTTCTCACCACTGGGCAGACGCCCGGTACGTACCTTGGGCTGGCAGAGCTGTGACCTATGTGTTCCCAAGGACCCCCAGGGCAGATACAGAAGGTGGAAAGAGACAGACAACACAGGCTGGAAGTGTTCTTCTCAGGGGTGCCAGCCCTGCCTGGGGCAGGCCTGCATCTCAGAACCTCCTCCTCCCCTGGCAGAGGCCAGGGTTCTGTCCCAATAATGGGGTCTGCACAAGCAAGGAGACACCCTGAGGCTGGTGTGCACAGCTGGGCGATGTGGAGCAGCTGAAGAGCACATGGGGCTGCTGCCTGACTAGGTCAGTCCTCAAAGTGGTCTGAGTCTGCTGCCGCCTGCAGCCAGCCCCAGGGCTACAGCGCTGGGCTTGGGTGCCCGACAGTCTAGCCTGCGGAGGACATTAGCTGGTACCTGTGCTGAGGTCTTGCGAATGTGATAGGGAAGGGGGCACTTGGCTTTGGCCCTTGCCCCAGTAGCTGTGGTTCTGTTCAAGGCCGAGGGCCACACTATGTAAGAGAAGACCAGTTCTCCCGCTGCCCCAGGCCCTGCTGGCTCACAGCGTGTGTTCGGCTTGAAGCTGGGAGGGGAGCAGTGGCTGCATGGGGGACTGCGGGGTGGGTGGAGGTGACTGGGGGGGTGATGGCTGACTGGTGACCGGCGTGGAGGTGAGGAACGGAACAGTGGCAGCCATGGCGGAGGGGGAGCTGGGTACGGCACCTGGGGGCTCACTGATAGGCCGGTTGTAGAAGAAGAAGGGGCACTGCTGGATGAAGAGCTCGATGATTGTCTGGTAGGTGCGCGTGGCCGTGAGCGCATCCATGGTGCTGAAGTCGGGCCTCATCAAGGTAGGCCAGAAGCAGATGGAGAGGTTCTCACTGGTCATGAGGTTCACCTTGTTGTTATGGCTGACTCTGCAGGCGACACCAAATCCACAGTCAGAGCTGCACAGGCCCCTGACCCAACCCACGTATGCCGTGGGTCATCGTCACCTGGGCCCATCCCACTGAGAACCTGGGGCTGCCTTGACAAGCAGGGAGTCACCACTGTGGCTTTCTCTGCCTGCTCCTCCTGCTCCAGGGCTCCTGCGATGAGCCCTCAAGGGGCTGCTTAGAAGCCCTGGCACACAGGTGCCCTCCAAACCCCGGGGTGGATGAAACCGCCAGGGATTGACTCACCAGACAACCAAAGTGGATGGCAGTGCTCTGGCTGTGCTGAGAGGAGGTTGCTGTGGCCCCAAGCCAGAGCTCCACAATGTACCAACGACCCTATTCTACTGTGTGTGTGGACACATCTGGGCAACAGTTAGCGGCCACACTCCCTCCACTGGGGTCTGCTCTTCTGGTAGCACAGCCCTTCTGGAACAGCATCCTGTCACACGCCAGTTGGGAAACACGCATGCTGGAGATGGGACTTTGGGAGGTTTCTAGCATTTCTGCTTCTGGGGCAGATCTCTGGAGGTACCAGAAGGCACCAGAGAACCCTCCCTCCTGCTAGTCTAGGAGGAGGAAGGACCACAGGTCCACAGTGCCCTGTAATTCAGTCAAAGTCAAGTGCCCTGTTTGGTGCAGGGCATGCTGGGGCCGTGTGGGCCTCTCCTGGACAGAGATAGCTGTGCCTGTGCAGAAAGTCAAACAGTACCATGGCAGGCTGGGGCCGGCCTCTCAGCCAGGCTGAGGATGAGGCCTCGCTCTACTGTTAGCTAACCCTGGCTATCCATCACCCCCCACCTTTTCTATTTTTGGTACCAGGCATAGAACCAAGGGGCACTTCACTCCTGACGGCTCTTTTCTGTATTTTATTTAGAAACAGGGTCTCACTGAGTTGCTTAGCACCTCACTTTTGCTGAGGCTGGCTTTTGAGATCCTCCTGCCTGAGCCTCCTGAGCTGCTAGGATTATAGGCGTGCACCACTGTGCCTGGCCATTTATTATTTTTTGAGATGGTCTCACTAAGTTACTGAGGCTGGCCTAGAACTTGCTGTCTATCCTCCTGCCTCAGCCTTCCGTTGGTATCATGGGTGTGTGCCACTGTGCCTGACAGGCTGTCACTTTTTCAGAGGAGGGATAACACAGAAAGTCCTGCAACCTACTTGTTTAGGTGAGAGATGACGTATTTGAAGACTTCATGGTTTTCCTTTGGGAATTTCTTTAATACCTCCTTAAGGGCGTGCAATTTCTGCTCCCGGTCGTTGATTTCTGAAGAAAGAAAATCAAAACCTTTCATGGCCAAGGCTGGTGGGTGTTCAGTGGCTCAAGGCAGATCTAGAGAAGTGATGGGACCTGTGGGCTGGTGGCACCCGGGGCTTTCACACAGGCCTGTCCGAGCCCCATGGCCAGGCCCACCTGTGCCCCAGGCCCCTGCTGAAGAGCGGTATTATGTGCCTGGGGCTTCCTGGCCCCCACCACCCAAGAAGGAATCATCCAGAGACTCCACCATAAAGAACACCATTCTTGGCTACTCTGGTTGCCCCTGGAAACAGGCATCCTGATGCAGAAAGACTGCTTGCTTCCTGACCAGAGGAGCGCTGCTACCCACCCACGCCAACAGACTGTCTACGAAGGGAATCTGTCACAAAAGCAGGTCTCTGTCCTCCCCTGGAGACACAGGATGCCTCTATCTATTGCCCTGCTGGAAGAGTAGATGGCAACAGTGGGGAGCCTCATGCAGCTCAGAGTGACTCTGTACTCTCCTCTCCTTGCCACCACACTCTGCCCGCTGTGGAACCCTCATGTCTCAGGACAGGAAAACCAAGCAGCCCTGGACGAAGTGCACAATCCACTTCAGGCCTGGTGCAGTTGGTCCGGCAATCCTGAGGAGGGCGCTGTTCCTGCCTCATTTCAAGGATGAGGAACTAGGAGCCCAGAGAGGTCACAGCGGGCATCAACCCTGACTGACTGGGAGAGCCTGAGCCTGAGCTGTGGCCACTGGGGCCCTGGTGTCCAGGCTCTCCTCCCTGAAGAGGTCTGTGTGCCCTGGCTGGTGAGGCTTCATTTCCCAGAACCTAGGACTCATGTGAAGGTTTCCCTCAATGGCAGACTCTACAGACTGAGACTGAAAATCCTTCATGGCTATGTTTTAATAAAGGCTGCAGAGAAAAATGAACGACTGCTGGGGGACGGGAGACTGTGGGGCAATAGGAGCAGCATGTGCACAGCTCCAAGTTCCAGTTAATGAAAACGCATGCCCTTTCCAGATGCCAGCGTGCACAGGTCTCTGAGGGTGCCCGCAGGACAGACAGCTGTGTTTGATCTGATCAAGCACTCTCGGCACCTTCAACTACAAGTGAAGTCTCACTTGTCCATCCTTGTGGTGGAGTCAGGAAGTGGGGCTGGCCAGGCCACTGTCTGCGGATGCCCCCTGTCCTTCCTCCCCAAGGAGCAACAAGGATGGGTGTTTCCTGTCTTTCTTCCTTGGGGCGATTATGGAGCCTGCTTGACAACTTAGCTGTCCCGTGAGGATGGTGACGGAAGCCCAGCCTTCTCAGCCCTTCAGCCAGGAGCCTGGGAAGGGCCTCAACAGTCACTAGCCTGGGTATCCTTTTCCCTCTCACCAGCTGCCTGCAAGACCCTGGCAGAGGCTCTCAGAAAGTGGGATGACTCCAGGCTCAGACCAGCAGCCTCTGCACATAGAAAGACACCAGTGGCCTCTCACATGGGATGAGTGGGGACGCGGCTGCAGAACCGCTCAGCAGCTTCTCCTTGAAGCCTTTGCCAATGCCTCAGTGGAAGGCTCGGCGGGGTCATATCCGTGCCAGCTCAGAAACCTGCTCAAGGAGTCGTCAAAGCCACAACACTGGTGCCCCAGGCTCATCTCCCAGCTCAGCCATCTGTTCTGGGATCCCTGTCGTGCCCCTGCTGTCATTAATTCCCTCAAAAGGAACGTGACCGGGGGCCCCACGTGAGCAGGCCTCACGTGGACAGCAAGAAAGGTCATTCGGGGGCTGGCTAAACCAAGACACGTCTGGGACACAGAATAGGCAACTGCAAGTAGCGGAGACTCCAAGAACCCAAGAGGAAGAACAGACGACAGGCACAGGCCACCGGGGACCTTAGAGAACCTCTCAATATGGAGAAACTTGCTCTCAAAATGATACAAAAATAGCAAGGTCCCACAGATTGGTGGCAGGGATCCAATCCCAATGTCCCTGCCCTAGTTGCTTGCCATGTTTGGTACCCTGGCTGCCAACTGAGCTCTAAGCTTGGATCTGCTCCTGTTAACTTAGGACCTGGAGCTGAGAGTCTCAGACCACCCTGCACACCTGCATCAGGAGAAAAAGAAAAGGCCTGGTCAAGGTCACAGGCTTGGTGATGCACACAGCACAGCAGATATGCAACGCCCCCTGCCTGGTGGTTGACCCCAAGGCCAGGCTGTCCCATGGGCATGATCTTGTGATACGCTGTGCAGTGTCTCCTGCCCCTCCACAATGAGCAAGGACTGCATAGGTGTGTCCACTGCCATCTGTCTCTGTCCACACGGAGCCTGGTGCATATGTGCATCTGTGAAATTCCTAAACCTGTGCTCAGCAGTGAGGAGCACCAGCCCCTAAGCACTGATCTGGAGAGACCAGAGAAAGGTAAGGCCCCGGGATCAGCACTCTCACAAGGCAGCACAGGAACGAGAGCCCCCAAAGCAGCAGGACTTGTCTGCCTGTAACCTTAGCAGTCCATGGTTTGTTATCTCTAGCCTAAGTTGTCTCACCTGTCAAATATATAGGAAGGGTAAAGATGATAAGCCAGTATCCCAAGCCATTTCCCTTGGACAATCTGATGAAAGCTACTGGCCTTCCCCCAGAGTAAAGCACTGACTTTATGAGCAGTTTGGAGGGCTGAGGACCTTAGAGCCACAGGTCCTTAGCCCAAAAACTCTGGCCTGAGATGGTGCCAGCTCTAGGACTCCTGCCAACACAAAAGCCCTAAGACAGGGTCTACTGGGGCTTGGATGGACTGGAGGGAAACTGGATGAGAGGGAAGTGAGTGTTGCCAGAAGAAAAGGACAAGACTGAGGACATCCCCATTCTTGGGCAGGGTGACATATGGAAGGACAAGAGATGGCAATGTAAAGCTGCCTTCTTGGCCTCCTGGGATTCTATTCCCACCTGAAGTCACAGCTGAGAAGACCACTTTCCCATGTGGCCCTCCCCCTCACACCACCCACAGTGTTTGGCGGACTCTACCTAGCTCACTCTGTCTGCAGGGACCATCAGCAGATACCCAGGGAGGGCAGGGACTCAGGAGCTGACCAATCAGTAGCAGTATGACTCTGAGCCTTAAGCTGAGGAGTGTCGCCTCTGAGAGCCTCAGTTTCCTCCTCTGTGAAATGGAGATGTAATACCATCAGCCTCAAATACCAAGAGCACTAATGCCTGGCAGAGAGCTGGGTCAGGCACATTGCAAGCACACATTATCTCGTGTGAGCTCTGGCTGATGCTGCTATTCATTTATTTCCCACTCATCACCTTGAACATGGTAGAAGATGACTGGTGAATAATCACAAAAATCTGTACTTTGTGGGCACATTCTCAGCAATGTTCAATAGTTCTGGCCCTAATGGATCAATTGTGTGGTGACCCTGATCTCTGTTGTGATGGGACCTGAAACCAGGTCCCAGCCTAAACACAGGAACAGCTGCTCTGCAGCATTCAGTGGAAAGAGCTGGTTAAGTTGATGTCACCATGGAAACCCAGCCAGTCTGGGAATAGCTACTTTGGGGCAGGGAAATTTTGTTCCTTACTGTGCCATGACATTGCTCTGCCTGATACCTCTGGCTCGGGAAAACCCACTCCCAACACACAGAGTCCCACTTTTCCACTGAATTGCTTTGGCGGCGAGAGGTGCGGCATCAGCGGGACCTACTCCTCCCCTAGGTGGAGGGTCCTTCTTCCAGGTCCAAGACAACGGAGGAACCAGCTGACTGGTGTGGGCACAGGAAACACACAATGGAAGAGGAAGCCGGGAGCCTCCACCCTTTTCCAGGCGGCTGCAGCAGCAGCAGCAGCCTCCTCCCAGCAGCAGCCCTGGAGGCAAGGTAGGAAGGGTCGGTTCCCAATCATCCCCCTCCTCTTTTGCCCCTCCCCAAACAAGAAGGTGCTACGCCAGCAGTTCCCCCAAGAAACAATGGCATTCTGTTGGGTGTCAGGATTTGATACACCTCTAGATGGCGCCAAGTCAAGACAAATGCAGAGAGGAATCCCAGCTTCCAGATGGCTGGGTGCCCCTCCTCTAATTTCTGCTCAGAGATAAGCATAGGCTGAAGGAGAGCTGGCTCCAGAAAGATAATCCCATTTTTAAAAAATTATTATTATATATTTTTTGCAATAGGATTTGGCCTCGAACTTGCCATTCTCAGAAGCAGCCTCCCAAGTCACTAGGATTGCAAGTGTGTGCCACCTTGCCCAGCTCAGAGAGAGATTTCCTACACATTTCACATCTGGGTCAGCCTGGAACCTGCTGGACAATCACTGCGTGGGAGAGCCTCTTTCTGTGGGTGTTACGGTCAAGGGGAAGCCCTAACTCCCCTGAGAAACCCTGCTTCCTATCTTCACCAGGCAACCCTCTGACAGATCCATAAGAACAATGTGCTGCCTGCTCCCTGGGGCTCTGGTATTGTTAGGAGCTATGACCACCTCAAGGCGGCTAGTGTGTGGGTAGAGTAAGGCCAATGTGGTACCCAGGTTGTGCAAACAAACAGCATAAGAAATGCAGACCATGGCAAGGTGGCAAAAGGGCCACACAGTGCAGAGCCTCTGCAGGCTGGGAATGTGTTTTCTCATACCCACTATTTTATTTTTTTTTGGTGCTGGGGGTTTAACCCAGAGCTTTACCATGGAGTTACATCCCCAGCCCATTTTTATTTTTGAGACAGGGTTTTGTTAAGTTGCTGAGGTTGGTCTTGAACTTTCAATCCTCTGAGCTCAGCTTCCTGATTCACTGGGATTAGCCTGGCTCAGCACCTGCTTCCTTTAGCAGCCTCTCAGGGTCCAGGATCCAGGACTCAAGAGCTACACCATCTACAACCTCTAAGAGTTCTGCCCACGTCACCAGCCTTGTGAGTAAATTGTGCTTGCTCAAAAGTCCCTCTTTTGATGGGCTGAGGTTGTGGCTCGGTGGTGGAATGCTTGCCTAAAACATGTGAGGCACTGGATTCCATCCTCAGCACCACAGAAAAATAAATAAAATGAAGGTATTGTGTCCAACTAAAAAATATACAAAAAAAAAAAAAAAAAAAAGTCCTTCTTTTGAATTGGGGAATGATAAGGTTAGACTCATGCCCAGGGCCTGAGAAGCACACCTTTCCTTTTCCCATCCTGTCACTGACAGCTGGCAAAGACACTGCACCTTCTGCAGCTGCCCAGCAACACTGTTTCTAGGTCTTGGTTCATTGGAGGAGCAGAGTAGGAAGGTTGCCTTTGGCTAAAAAGAGAGGAACTGCCAGGTGCTGGGAAGCTCTGAGGTCAGAACCCTTCCATGGCACTGTACAAAGTCCAAACAAAAGTGGCTGGTGAAAAGACTCCGACATGGATGGACAATTCCACAGAGAGGCAGGCCGAGGCAGGAACAGCCAACTGACAGGACAGGCAAGCTGGTGCCCAGAGACTGCACAAAAACCAGAGGGGCTCAGCTGGGCATAGTGGTACACACCTATAATCCCAGCAACTTGGGAGGTGAAGGCAGTAGGATCATAAATTCAAGGCCAGGCTTTGCAACTTAATAAGACTCTGTCTCAAAATAAAAAGTAAAGGGGGCTGGGGATGTAGCTCAGTTGGAGAGTGCTTGCCTTGCATGCATAAGGTCCTGGGTTCAATCCCAGCACCACAAAAATAAATAAATAAATAAATAAATAAATAAATAAAATAAAATAAAATAAAATAAAAAGGACTAAGGGGTGTAGCTCAGTGGTAGAGCACCTGAGTTTCATCTCCAAGAACCAAAAATACACCAACCAACCAAACACACACACAGGTGCTGGTGTGGTGCAGTGCCAAGTGAGGCCCTGGCCAGGGCCACTGGCGGTGACCCTTTTTCTCTAAAGGTGGCTTCCTAAGAGGCTGTATGGTTCCACACCATGTTAAACTTCATTACATGAGGGGCAGAAGAGAAGCAAGAAAAGGGGAAAGGAAATCAAAATAGGTCTTTCAAAGCCTTGCCTCCAGACCTCTCCACATGGGTCTCATCAGCAGGAGGCAGGAATAGCTGTACCAAACTAAGGTGCAGGGAGGGTTAAGTCGGCCACAAGCAAAGGATTGGCCTCAATCCAAGTCGAATACCAAAACCACGCACTAACGGTTTTGGGGGAACCTGCAACTTCTTGGTATAACCCTCACACAAGCACCTATGGTCTACAGAGGAAGGGATCAATCTGAGGTACCTCTGGTGGTATCTCTCCTTTCCTTTTGTCCTTCAAAGCTCAGCTCCAAGAATCAGAGTGTCCGTTCTGAGGGTAGGACTGCCCCTATAGTGCTGCCCCCTGTATTCTGCCCACAGGCTCCGAGCCACACTGGAATGCAGTACTCACTGTGGGCCTCCACCAAGTCAATCTGCATGTTGTAGGGGACCAGGGGGTCTGGCAGTTCTGAGAAGAAGCTCTTCATGGCACCTGCCACAGTGTTCACCGTGAAGTCTTTCTCTGCCAAGTCCAGGTTGTGGTCTGAAAGGAAGTCAAAGACAGGGAGGCTAGGCAGAAGCAACAGGAAGATGAAAGCTTAGGAGAGGCCAGAGAAAGTTTGAGGCCCTGGGGATTCTGCCGAGGGCTCCAGGATGAGCGCAGACTGGGAAGGCAGCAGCGTCCATGGGGACTACTGAAAAGAGCATGGTGTCTGCGGGCGTAGGCTGAGACCAGCAACTCTCTACCAGGTGGCTGGGCTGAACCCACCTCCACACTCGTGCGCCCCGATTCTCTGTGTTACTTGCCTCTCCCTGTCTAGCTCAGATGTGGTGCTGTCTTTGCTCACTTCCCTCCCTCGCAGGGAACAAAGGAGGCTCTGCTGAAGGGCTGGCTTGCTTCGAGGTGGGTCACACAAACATGACCAACCATCTGAAGGCTGTCTCTGTCCCTGTCCTCTATGGGGGGAGGGTGAGTCCACATTTTTCGTCCTCTGGCTCCTCCCACTCCTGCGGCCACACTGACCACCTCTCTCATTTCTCCTTCCTTTACATGCCTCAGTGCATTCTTCTTTGCAGGTATTATCTGCTGATGGATGTTGCAGTGACCACTTTGGGGGGCTATCAGCTACTCAGATTCATATACAGTCACATGGCACATAACCACCATGTTTTTGTTTTTTTTTGGTACCAGGGACTGAACCCAGGAATGCTTAACCACTGAGCCACATCCCCAACCCTATCTTGTATTTTATTTAGAGATAGAGTTGCTTAGCACCTTGTGTTGAACTCATGATCCTACCGCCTCAGTCTCCCAAGCCTCTGGGATTGCAGGTGTGTACCACCATGTTTTCAGTAAACAGCAGGCTGAACATACAATGGTGATCCCGTAAGTCGGTATCACCGAGCGACACTGTGGCTGTCAGGCTGTGCAAGTGCACTCTGATGTTTGCCCAATAATAAAATGGCCTAAGGATGCATTTTTCAGAAGGTGTCCCTATTTAGTGATGTATGACTGTATACGAGCATGTCCCAGGTCTTCCAAGAGCTAGCATGACTCTGGAGAGTTCCACTCTGGAAGTCTGGGCCTCAGGCTCAGCTCGTCCCAAAACATCTCTGCACTCTCTCATGCAGGGTCTCTGTGAGGGCAGCTGTGGTTGAGGCTCGCAGCCTCATCTCCACCTGCTGTCATTGCCCTGTCCAGCCAAGGGAGGCAAGGCCCTTCAGGGGGATGAGCAACCTGGGATGGCATCTGTGGATGGTGACGAAGGTGGCTGGGCAGGGGTGGTGCTTTGGTTTGCTGACAGGGTCTGGTCCCCTCTCCTTTGTGGCACTGTGACCACAAAGGCAAATCCAACTAGAGTCACATGTGATCTTTTTTTCAGTCACTGAGCCAGCACGTCTTGGCTTTGGCTCTGGGTGGACAGACAGCAGAAGTGCCTGGAGGCCCCATGGCAGTCCAGCTTTTTCTTACCTTGATCAAACTGTCTCTGCAGACTCTCCATCTCAGACTTGTTCCCACTGACCCGGTAGATGCCTTCTGTGCTCAGACCTGAGGGGAAGTGAACAAGCAGGGGTCTTATGAGCAGGAGCTGGATGCAGAGGTCAGAGCTGGCTGCATGTGAGGGCAGAGGGGCGCTGGGAGAGCCCATCAGGCCTCATGTGAGAGAGGAACAGGGGAAGCATGTTTTTTCTCATTGGATTTTTATATATGCTTCAACCCATATTCTCCACATTTTCTTTTTCACTTAAAAAATTTAAAATAACGTGGCTAGGAGTGGTGGTGCAGGCCTGTAATTCCAGACACTTGGGAGGCTGAGGCAGGAGGATCCCAAATTTGAGACCAGTCTGGCCAACTTAGTGAGACTCTGTCTCAAAATGAGAAATAAAAAAGGCTGGGATGGACCTCCTTGGAAAAGAGCCCCTGGGTTCCATCCCCAACACCTCAATCAATACATCAAGGAGAATATTTTTTTTTTTTTTTGTAAAAATAGCATAAAAGTATATTTAAGATAACAGAAGCAGTTGAAGATAATTTTTGTTTGATAAATACTCTCAAATTTTTCATTTTAAAAAATGACTATAATATTAATCCACTGTTTTCACTTACAAAGAATACTGTGAACTTATCAACCCCCCCCCCCCACAAGTACCAGGAATTGAACCCAGAGGCATCTGACCTACCACTGAGGAATCTCCCCAGCCCTTTTAATTTTTTATTTTGAGACAGGGGCTTGCTAGGTTACTGAAAATCTCACTAAATTGCTGAGGGTGGCCTCCAACTTTCAATCCTCCTGCCTTAGCCTCTTGAGTAGTTGGGAATACAGGTGTGCAACACTGCACCCAGTCTGTAGACTTAACTTTTATCACTAAATGTTATACTTTTACAACATGATTCTTAGGGGCTGGAATATAGCTCAGTGATAGGGCACCTGTCTAGCATGCTTGAGGCCCTGAGTTTAAACCCTAGCAATGCAAAAACAAAATATAAAACAAAAGGAATGCCATATAACAGGATTCTGAAAAAGCTAAAGCATACAAAAACTTTAAAAATAGTCCTATCGTTAGTTTTTTAGGTTCTTCTAAGTTTTCACTGTAAAAATAACCCATGATTACATTTCTTTCTTTCTTATTTAAGGTGCTAGGGTTGAACCTAGGGCCTTTGCATTCCAGGGGAGTGCTTTACCGCTGAGCTATACTCCTGACAATTGTTTCTTGATGAGTAAGAGTAACAGAGTCTTGGAGAGACGTCTTCCTTACTATGTGAATTTGCTACTCACATTCTGGTTAATTTTCTTACTGGAATGCTTCTTTTGTACTGGCAAGACCTCTTTGAGTACCAAGTAACTATGGTTTTTTGTGTGGTTGTCATTGGGATTCTGGGGATTGAACTGAGGGCTGCTGACACTGAGCCACATCCCTGGCCCTTTTTATTTTGAGACAGAGTATTGCTAATTCGATGAGGCTGGCCTTGAACCTGTGATCCTCCTGCCTCAGCCTCCTGAGTTGATGGCATCACAGGTATGTGCCACTATGTCTGGCTCTAATTTTATTAAATTTTAAGAATCACATAATTAAAAAAAATTAAGTTAACAAGATTAGTCATTTTTAATGATGTTTTCCACTTAGAATGGCTTTTCCTATTCCTATACCAGGCAGCCTGTTTTTTCTCTCCTTGTGTTTTGTTTTGTTTTAAACATTTTATCTCTGTGTAACTGATCTGGTACACATGCAAGGAAAAAGTCAATAGTACAAATCAACTACTTAAATGATATCAAATATAAAATATCAAATGAAAGATTCATCCCTACCCCACCCCCTTCCTCCAGAGGTCACAAGGTCCAGCTTGGAGTGGATTCCGAGCACTATCTATTGAGTCCATTCTCCCTATCCCAGGGAAGGAGAGTCTGTTGTTCACACCCAGATCACAAATCTAAAGAACAGTGACAGCACTGTGAAAAACAAGATGGGGTCTGCTGGCCAAAGAAACTCTAGGTCCCTTCTGGAAAACATGCTGGCTTGCTGAAAAGGACTGATGGTGGACCAGGCCTGAAGTCAATCAGGCTCCTGAGCCCAGTGTCTCAACATTGGCTGCCACCGTAACAGCTGCCATCAGGTGAGACAAAGGTAGTGGTCTGGGTCCCAGCCTAGGAGCAGGTGGACTTTGAAGAGTACCAGTGCAGAAGTTATCCTGGCTTCAAAGCTGTTAAGTGCAGACAGGCCTTTCACCCCAGAGAAAAGGGAGTTGATGGCCCAGCCCCAAGGGGACTCTGCAGAGCCCATCTACAAAGGAGTCGCTGTGGCTGTGCTCTCGCCACCTGAGCAGGGCCTATGCTGTGCTGTGTGCTGAGCAAGATGCTCCCACACCCACCATCCACTTGTGCACTCATGAGTCATGATGCCATCTCATCTTCCACACATCCTGGGAGGAGCCCCTGGCTGGGGAGAGAATACAGCTGGGAAAAGCCCAAGTTCAGAGGGTGAGGTTGGCCCCCACTGCACAGCTGCTACAAGAAGGCTGGCAGGGCCCAGAGCCTCTGCCACACTCCTGTCTTCACGCTGCTCTGGAAGCCAACTGGCTGAGCTCACACTGCCTCACTATACCCCACCAGGCTGCAGTCCGGGCCATAGTCTCCCCAAAAGTACTGCACTTGAGCAAAGCCCATGGGCCCTGACATTCTGCATGGCTTTGAGACAGTATGTTTCCTACTGTTGGGGTCCATTGAGACCCCATTCCCCATCCCTTGAATCTGTGACTTCAGCTCAGACTGCTTCCTCAGTGGCTTTTCTAAACTGTCCTCACATGTTTAAACTTCCCACCCATTTCACATCTCAGGTTTACACAGAGAATTACACACATTCTGGACAAATCCTATCAGCAGTCTCAAGTTTTCACTCCTCCATTTAAAAACAAACAAAAACTATTTCCTAAGTTCTATTCCTTTTGCCTGAACATCAATCCTCTGTGATGAAGGAAAAAAAAAGGGTACAAATGGTAGGAGCTTAAAAAGTCTGTGTGGTGCAGCGATGTCACAGTTCCCAAGTCCTATGTGGAGAGGCACTCCCTGCACTGCAGGATCCCATAGTCTCGGGCCACTCACACCTTTGGGCAACCTTGACCTTCCCCATGGACAGAGAAGTCCCCCTGCATATTCTCCAACTGCCACCCACTCCAGCATCAGAAGGGAGAAGACAAGCAGCAAACTAGTTGCCTGGGAAGGTGAGGGCTGTGGGCCTGCGGACATCTCAGCAGATGATCTCACACGGCACAGCACTTGAAAGCACAAGGCCAGCAGCTCTGCTACATTACATTAATCATCAACTCAGTATTTCCTGTAATCTGGGTGTTTGTTTATTTTATAAAATCTCATTTTAAAATGGCAATTCTGCTATTGTCATACCCGACACTATGGCATAATTCAGGAAAGGTATCATTAGCTTGGCTAGTACAGTATATCACAACTACTAATCAGACATCAATTAAACAAAAACAAAAAAAACAAAACTGAGAGTAGACAGTGAATATCATGAAGGCTCAAGTGTCTAGAGGGCAGGCACACAGGTGAGTCAGGATGCTGGACAGAGCAGGGCAGTTTGTCAAGGGGCCTGACCCTTGACAAAAGGACAAAGGGGCTTGGAGCAGATTCCAGGCAGAAATGCTGAATTCCAAGGGGGGTGTTGTGGAGTACCCCCAGGTTCCCAAAGAAACACTCCTGGGGTGACTCTGGTTCACGCTGGCCAACAGCAAGCAGAATTCTTACTACCAATGACCTGCATGCACTGTGTCTACTCCCGGCCCTAAATCCATCTGAGGAAAGCACCAACCTTAAGTTCCAAGGCATCCCTCCCACCAGGGTCCTACACAGACCCATGCCTCCTTTCACTGAAGTGCAGCCCCAGCTCTGCGCCTTTCTCCATTCTTTTTTTAAAAAAAAATTTTTTTTTTTGTTGTTGTAGATGAACACAATACCTTTATATTATTTATTTATTTGTATGTGGTGCTGAGGATTGAACCCAGGACCTCATACATGCTAGGCAAGTGCTCTACCACTGAGCCACAACCCCAGTCTTGTTTTTTTTTTTTTTTTTTTTTAACTTTTTTAGTTTTTGATGGACCTTTATTTATTTATTTGTTTGTTTATTTATTTTTTTGCGGTGCCGGGGATTGAACCCAGGGCCTTGTGCTTATGAGGTAGGCACTCTACCAACTGAGCTATATCCCCAGCCCCAACCTTTATTTTTATTTATATGTGGTGTTGAGAATCCAGCCCAGTGCCTCACACATGCGAGGTGAGTGCTCTGCTACTGAGCCACAACCACAGCCCCTCTCTGTTCTTTTTTTAAAAAAACATTTCTACTGGTTTCAAATGTCTTCTATGTTTAAGTCAATCTTCAGACCAGAACAAGAAAAAGCTCAGAATGGCCAAGGTCACTATTTTCAAATATCTGAACAACTGCCATGTAGAACAGTCTCATTTCAGTGGCTCCAGGAAACAGAGATATGACTAAGAATGGAAATTACAGGATGGCAAATATTCTCTCAATGTATAAAATAACTATTAATAGCTACTGATGTCATTTATTGGAACGAACCAGAGCTTTCGATCCCCCTATCCCGCACTGAATTGGAACCTGATTGGAACGCTGTTGTCTAGCCTAGAAGGCAGACAACAATGATCATCATCAGAAACCATGTGCTGAATGCTTACGACTTATGAGGCCCGCACATGAAGTGCTTGCCATGCATTTTCAACAACTATTGCCATGACCCTTAAAGACACATGTGCTCAGACAGCCAGTGAACTGTACGATGGCATCTAAACCTTGTCTAATTATAGAACCTGTGGTCTTCTCTTCCCTTGTATGTCACTAGTTCTCAAAATTAAGCACACATGAGGAGAGGCTGGGGGACTGTTAGAGAACAGGCTCTGAAGTCCCAGATTCCATCAGTTTCGAGTGAAGCCCAAACACCTGCATTTTTAACATGATCCTTGGCGCCGCTGCTGCTGCTGGCCAGTTGGGATCTGCCATTCCAGAAGGTAGCCCAGGTTTCTAAGGTCTCTCTCACTCCTAAATTCCATGAGTCAATAAAACAAATAGATACCAGACACTTAAGGAATAAAACATTTCTAAGAAGTATTAAAACTGCTGTTTTTACATGTAAGCAAGTTTCTTAGGTATCATTTAATCTTTAAACCACTGTCATGTATGGCTTTCATAAAAAATTTAAAAAGCAGTAGACAAAAGCAAAAAGATCTACTCTTTCTTTCAATATCTGTGACCTCTGTCACTTCACCGATTGCCTGGGTTGATTTGGCTGATCTGTCTGGCTAGGCAGGTGTCCCCTTCCTTCCTCACCACTCCGTATACATCCCTCCTGAAGCTGTGTGCTCTGAGGATGACCACCTTCCCTGATAGATGAGGACCGTTCTTTGGTCAAGGGTATAGGAGCAGCTATGCTCCCCTGCTAGAACCTCCAAACAAGCTCTCAATAAATGTGTTTAGCACATGTTCAGGTAGGTTCTTTACAGAGCTACGGGACTTGGTCTTTCTCAAAATTACTTGGGTGGCATCAGAAGGCTTAGACGGACGCCAACTTCCAGCACTGAGGCCCTCCCCATGGGCTAAGAACTGGTGTATTTTTTTTTTTAATTTTTTAGTTGCAGATGGACACAATACCTTTATTTATTTTATTTTTATGTGGTGCTGAGGATTGAACCCAGTGCTCACATGTGCCAGGCAAGCGCTCCACACTGAGTCACAACCCCAGTGCCAGAGTTGGCATAGTTTGGTCCTTCAAACTGCCCTGGCTCCTGAGAGAGGCCAGAAGCACTTGGCAGAATGGGTTCCCCACAGGAGCCTGGAAACCAAGAGGGAGAACACCTCCTTGCCCAGGATGGGCCTGACTTTCTGAAATAAACGAGTTTTTACTCTTGGATCCCAAGCCAGTCTTCTTGGCCAGAAGTCCTTCCGCAATTGACTGCGACAGGCCTCACTGCTGTTCCTTCACACCAGGACTTGGTTCCTCTGAAGTTTCCTTTCTAGCAACAAATCAATACTTCCTCCAAGACAAACTCTGACTTATTTTTTACTTTCTATATTTAGATATAAAAACTCAGCACTTTAATCCTTTGAAAATATCTAATCAGCACCCCAGGACTGAGTAAAGACAACACTGGTGGACTTTTCTGGAGGTTGAGTCTAAAATAAACCATTCCCTTTTCTTAGCCTCTAAGGCTAAGGACAGCAGGTCCGGGGGTGCCGAGAGCTCAGAAGAGGCAGACACTCACTCACCTAGCAGCACAGCCAAACTCTCTTTCAGAGGACTGGCCTCTGGGAGCACCAACAGACCTTTCTTTTGGGTTACATTCCACAAGTTCACCTACAGTGCAACTCCTTTTGAGGACCCAGCTGTAGTACTGCCCCCTCACTTCAATGGAAGATGAAAGGATGAGAGGGCAGGTGAGGGTTAGGTCAAAGCCAAAAGCAGGTGTGCCTGCGTTTCCCTTTCTGTACACAAGTAGTAACAGTTTCCAGCCCAGAGGGGTGTTATGTACTTAATGAGATCTTGGCTCGTTGCTCACAGAGTAGCTATCAGCCTAACCATCTAGTGACAGTAGGTGGGCAAGGGCATGGGCATAGTTTTCTTTTTTCTTTTTGGTATCAAGGATTGAACCCAGGGGTGCTTAACCACTGAGTCACACCCTCAGCCCTTTTTCTTTTAATTTTTAAGCATTTTGAGACAGGGTCTCACTAAGTTGCTTAGGGCTTCACCAAGTTGCTGAGGCTGGCCTTCAATTTGTGATCCTCCTGCCTCTGCCTCCCAAGCAGCTGGGATTATAGGTGTGTGCCACCACACCTGGCATGAGCAGTTTTGATGTCAGGGAGGGTTGAATTCAAATTCTGAGTCAGACCTTCACTCACCTGACCATCTGATGGAAAAAATGAGATGATCAATAATACAAAGTCCACAGCACAAAGCCTGCCATCATTTGTCTCTTTTGCCTGTACTTGTAGCAAGCCTCAACAGTAGTGCTGCCTATAGGTATGGCCTAGGTTCTGAAACCTCAACCAATCAAGCCAGTCTGCAGAAAAGTATTTAAAAACATGCATGGGCTTTGACACCATGGTGACCTCAGTTCAGATCCTGGCTCTGCCTTTTAGCTAAACTGGGTGACTGAGAATAAACCACCTCACCTCTCCAAGGCTTGGGATCCTCACCAAAAACCAGGTAAAGGCATCATTAACGAGTTTGTTGAGGAGCTATAAACAGTGAGGTTAAAAAAATTAAAACAATCAGTATCACAAGTGGCTGGCACACTGAAAAACTAACTGAAATACTAAAATAGCAATATTAACAAGAGTTCACTTTTGGATGTGGCCTTACTGTGTTAGCAGTGTACTAAAGTCCTCGTTAGGACTTTTAGTGAATCCTCCCAATAATTCTTTGAGATAAATATTTTTATTCTCAACAGCAAAAGGAAGCTCAAAGAGGCTAAGCCTTTTGCCCAAGGCCACAGTGCTGGGCAAGTGGCAGTGCTAAGGCAAGCCCGGGTGTCAGGTGATGGCCTGTTAAACTGTTATGCTGCTCCCTCCAATGCCTGCTCTCCACTGCCTTCTCTTTTAAACAGCCCAGGCAGGATGCAGCCCCAAAAGGCCAGATCGGCCACTTTCTAGTCCTCCTGGTTTTTCTGGTGGGAGGCCCCTGTTCCTTCACTGACACTCTGTTCCATCTGCTCATCTGTGAGCTGTGAGGTGAGTGAGTGGAGCCAGGGAAAGATGAAGGTCTCTCTGCCACACCAGAGTGGCAGGTTCCTGCTTTCTTCCTCCCAGGATCTACTCAACAGCCCCCCATGGGTCTCCCTAGTTTTTCTCTTGCTGGAACACTAAGGCCCCTTGGCCCCTCCCATGCTGGTTTGTCAGCTGTCCTCCCAGTAATGCTATCAAGACCTGCTTCTACCAATGCCAGGCCTTCTCCCAGGATAAGACGCCACTAACACGCTATTCTGACTATTTGATCAGGAGGTAGTCCCACAAGTAGGCACTGTGGCTTTGTGCATTCCTAATGCCATTGTACGTCTACACAACCATGTCATAATCTCAGGGCTGAGGAGGAAAGGCAGAAAGACCTGGAGGGGAAGCAATGAAAACCTCACACTAGGTCTGGGGCATCATATGGCTCTGGCATCTGCTTGATCCTGGCATGAACTACAAAACAGGGCTTCTGGACCGTGTTCTGAGCCAAACACCAGGGCTCTCTGTGTTTTCCTGACTTTCAAGAGAACACACACCCCAGTGTAGTGTTTAAGAAACCACACCACAGCCAGGCGAGTGGCATACACCTTAATATGAGCTATTTGGAAGGCTGAGGCAGGAGGACAGCAAGGTCAAGGCCAACCTCAGTAACTTAGTGAGATCCTGTCTCAATATAAAATTTAAAAAGGGCTGGGTCTGTTGCTCAGTGGTACAGTGATTAGCTAGCATGTGTGAGGCCACAGGTCAGATCCCCGAAAGTGCTGAAAGAAGGCAACTACACTAACAAAGTGACAGGCAGGTCAGCCTAAGGGGGAGGAGTGGGACTCAAAACTGAGGCGAGCCGGGCGCGGTGGCGCACGCCTATAATCCAAGCGACTTGGGAGGCCTAGTCAGGAGGATTGCGAGTTCAAAGCCAGCCTCAGCAACTTAGTGAGGCCCTAAGCAACTCAGTGAGACCCTGTCTCTAAATAAAATACAAAATAGGGCTGGGGATGTGGCTCAGTGGCCGAGTGTCCCTGAGTTCAATCCCTGGTTCCAAGAAAAAAAAGAAAAGAAAAGAAAAGAAAACTAAGGCAAGCAGTCTGCACTCTGAACAACAGGAACAAATGCTCCATGCCAGGAGAGCCAGGAAACCCTTCCTGCCCAAACACAAGGCGTCCTCTGGGTTCTGAAGTGTGACTTCACCAGCACACCCACACAAGCCCAGTGGCCCAGTGATGCCAGTGTGAATTGAGAGGAGCTGGCACCACCAGCCTGAGAGCTACCAACAAAGAGCCTGCTAGCACACGGTGGTCACGCCCACCCGCTGGGCCAATACCCCAGAGCAGCCCAAGCGGAAAAGTCTCGTGAGGGCACCAGAGGTTTCTCCCAGGCCTTAAGGAGGGCAGAGGTTAACTTCATTCAGATTCCTGATTCCCAGTGGTCTGTGAAAGGAAGTAAAAATGACAGCAATCCCAGTCCTGATCTTTGGTTCCTAAGACGAAACACTTCAGTCAAAAACACAGAAGCCTTTGGCAGCAAAGCTGACCCCAGTCTCTACAATCTAAGAGAAACACACACTTCTCAGCGGTGGCCTTGGGGGCTCCTGTTACCAGGCTCAAGTCTGCTATTCCCCCACTCACCTCACTCCAGTGCCCATGGCATCAAAGTGCTCACTGCCTCAGGCCCTTCCTCGAGGTCACCTCTTCGCTGTTACCTCCATGCTCTGGCTGGCTGACCATGGCTGCCAGACCTGCCAGACCTAAGTGCAGTTTCCTGTTGCAATAGCACAGCTTCTATTTATGCAAAACGCACCCTCTAGGTCAGGCCCAGCTACAGGCACTCTACATATCACCAGTTTTCCCCACGCCATAGCCGCCCTAGGAGTTGAATCCTACCATGGCTCACTGACTTAATTACTGCAGTACCAGTGATTTAACTGAGGGGCGCTCTACCACTGAGCTACACTCCCAGCCCTTTTTAAAAATGTTTGTGACAATGTCTTGCTAAGTTGCCCAGGCTGGCCTTGAACTTGTGATCCTCCTGTCTCTGCTTCCCCAGTCCCGGGGATTACAGGGGTGCACCACCACACCCAGCATATACTGAGGTTTTTAAGGGGTCAGTCTCCATGCTTAATCTTTCCTTCCCCTACAACTCTGGTTTATTAACAAGTTGCTTTTCCAGTTTAAAACAAAGCCTTCTACTTTCTTTGCTACCTCCCATGAACCCCTTCCTCAGCACCCTATTTTTCTGCTTACTTATAAGTGAAGCATAAATCACTTGCATTCCAGAAATTCCCCACTGCCATACAGGCAGGCGGTCAGCTCGCCAGCTCTTGCTTGTTCCAGATAAGCAGAGTTCATTTAGCTTGTGACTCGGCCTTGCGAGCGGATTTCCTCAGGACCCAGTGCCCTGCCTGATCAGAACAGCATGCCCTGGCAAGCTGCCTGTGGAGTCCACAGCCAAAGTGAAGTTGAGCTTGTCTCAGAAAGTGATCCTGCCTTCCATCCAAGACAGAAATAGTCTGGGTGGCAGCCCAAGTCCCTGCACAGTTCTGACAGGCCTGCTTTGCCTGGTTGTCCCAGCTGTGCCTGCCCTCTGTGTACTGGGGAGCTCAGCTGGACAGGCTTCTCTGCCCCAAGCAAGCCAAGAGGAGAGAGGACAGTCTGCCACACAGAACGTGCAAGAAGGGACAGAGGGACAGCAGGTTGTCCTGTGAAAGTGGTTCAGAGGAGCGAACTCACAGTCTGCTGCAGGGTCTCGTCTGGGTCCTTTGTGAACTGTCTGCCAGTGCCATCCAGTTAAGACCTGGGGGCACACCTTTTGCCCTTGCTCCTGCCCTGTGTGTGTCCATCTGTCTGTCTCCTTCTCTCTCTGTGTTGCCTTTATACTGGAGTCCTGCATGCTAACCCTCCCTCCAGGTCTACAGGAATGAGACGGTATGAGTTCTGCAGGTCCTGCAGGTGACTGGGTGGGAGCACATGTTCTCATGAAAAGCACCGAGCACCCACCATGATCTAGGTACACCTCTGCAGGCAGGACAGACATACACAACAGGACAATGGGGGAAGGCCGCCTGCACAGTCAGGTGGCCAGTATGTCCAGTGCCGGAATTCAGCTCAGCTGCCATAGAACCAGAGCCCCTGCTGCCTGGGCAAGTGTGCTCAGTTTCTCGGACTGTTCTCTTCCCCTGACTGTTTCATCAGAGCCAGTGAACTCTGTACCAGTGTCTGCTCCTCCATGTTGAACTGGCCTTAATGTTGTTCAAGAACCACCTCATAGAAGGGTCCATTAACAAGAAGTTGGGCAGCTCTGTGGAGCAGTACCACTCTTTCTGGGCCCTCCAAGCCACAGCCAACCATTGCACTGCCCCTAAGAGTGAGTCAACAGACCAGACTGGAAATCATCACTTAGTGAATGTCATCTGCTGGAGTGAAACAAAGAAGTCACTGGGCAGAGGGGGTGGAAGGCTTCTTGGAAAGTAGTACCTCCATACAGGTGCTACTCCTCTCCACACAGGAGAGCAGATGGATGCTCCCACTGTGTGAGGAGCTCCTCCATGCTGGTCATCTCAAGGCTTCCATGCCTGGGGCTGGTAGAACAAACTATTTCAGTTCACTTCCTCTCTTTACCTCAAAACTGCACCTTTTCTCCCTCCTGCAGACAATCAGTGAACCCTTTTCTAAATGCTAGAGACCATGCTGGGACCAGCTGCAAGAAGGGTCACCAAGAAGCACCACCCACCAGGCATGGTGGTGGGGCACCATCTGTAACCTCAGTAACTTGGGGGGAGGTTGAGGCAGGAGGATCATAAGTTTGAGACCAGCCTCAGCAACTTAGTGGACACTACCTCAAAACAAAAATTTTAAAAAAGGGCTGAGGATGTAGCTCAGTGGTGGAGCACCCCTGGGTTCAATTCCTAGTACCAAAAAACTGACAATGACAAAATCCCACAGCATATCAATGTGTATATTTTAGCTCTTTATCACCTCACAGGAGCACAAATATGGCAATTACTCATAGAGAGCCTGGTGGTTATGTCCAAGCCATAGCTGTACCTACCTAAACAGCTACGGCCGACAAATGGGAGTGTCTACAATAAAGTGGCTGCCTGGTCAGAAACAATTTCAGTGAGCTGGACCTTTGGAGTACAGGGAAATCAACTGACTGGATTTAACAGCTCTAGTTCGCCAGTCTCCTTTACAAAGTGACTATGCTGAATACAGGTGGAAATAATGAGGCTTTTGTAGAAAGTTGCTTCCCAAGTCTAAAGGAGTTTGGTAAAATGCTGGATCTGCCCCGTCTGAGGCTATAAAGTCCACAGCCCTATCAGCCTTAGGCACAGAAGAGCGAGCTAGAATGTGGGCCCTTCATCCAGTGGGCTGTGAGCAGCCTGTACCCAAAGGAGTCTGGGATTTCAGTTTCCTCTTGTAAAAGGGATTAGTGTTACTTTGAGATTAATACCATCCCCCAGTTCATGGACGATTAGTGAATAAACTGTAAAGGTGCTCTGGGAAGACAAAGCCCACATGCACAGGGTTTTCACTGCGTTGCTGAGACGCACATGGGCCCTGTGTCACCAGGCCTGGGTGGGGGTACCTCCCAGCTTTTGATTGCAGCCTCCTCACCTGGGTGTCCTCAGGAAGGCAGAAGGAGCCCTGTCTTGAGATCTTAAATTTAGAAGCACTGGGGGAGAAGGGATGGTGCAGGAGAGATGTCTTTGGTTGCTGACACAGAGCTTCTAGAACTCTTGAAACTTCCTGAGTGATAGGAGGGTCTTTGGTTACTCATGGACAATGATTTCATCTATCACACCTATACATTGGAGGCTCCCTAAAAACTTGCAACAGGGTTGAGAACTTCTGGGTTAGTGAGCACACTAAGCTTGGGAGGGTGGCATGTTTCTGGGGTATGGAAACTCCATGAACTTGCTGTCCCTTGCCCTGCGCATCTCTTCTGACTATTCCTGAGCAGCACCCTCTATAACGAACTGGTAATTGTAAGCACAGTGCTTTCCTGAGCTCTGTGGGCTATTGTAGCAATAACCTGCTCCTGTTGGGAGAAGCCCATGCCAGCCCATGGGACCCAAACCTGACTTCTGGTTATTCACTCCCAACTTGCCTGGCACCTGGAGTAAGGGCAGTCTTGTGGGACTGAGCCTTAAACCCGTGGGGTATGATACTAACTCTGGGAGTTAGTGTCAGAGTTGAAGTGAGCTGTTGCAGATCCAGAGGTCAAGTTGGGGAGCTGGAGAAGTGGCATTGGAAAGGATCCCACACATTTGGTATCAGGAGGAAAAAACCTCCCAGGCAGTTAGAAAAGTTTTTGGTGCTGGGGAGCAGAGCCCAGTATCATCTGTTCTGATTCTACTTCTCTATGAGTTTTTAGGGCCCCGATCTGTCTCCTGTGGGCTTCATATCACCCCAGTGACGAGAGGCAATGTGGTTGGTGGGACAATGGCTCTGGGTTTGAATTCTAGATCCTGCTTGCATCTTTCGGAACATGATTTTGCTCATCAGAACACTGGAGGTTCCAGCTGCCTCACAGGGTTGCTAGGAGGGATAAATGAGACTTGTGAAAACCTCAGCTCAGGGTCCCACAGATGTGCAGGTGTGCTCTGAGATGGTGCCTGGTACACATCATCTCTTTCAATATGTACAACTGCCCTGCAAGAAAACTATGTCCATCTTCACATTACTGTCAAGGAAATGGAGACTCAGAGAAGTGAAGGAAGTTGCTCAGGGCCACGCTGCCTACAGATGCTGTGCTGGCACCTCTCATGAAAGGCTCTGTGCTGCAAGGAGGTCTAAATAAGGAGCATTTCTCAACTGATTAAGCAATCTGGGAGTTCCCCAACAGCTGTAGGGAATCAGGTCAAGCAATAGTTGGCCTTTTGTCCTGCTGTCTCCCATCAGGGCAACATTGTACTTTGCTCTCAGTTAGTTATAAACTGGAATATCTGCATACTGCTTATTCCAAATACTTAACAGTCATTTTCCATTTAATAGTTTGGTGGAATTTTTTGGAAGGTAGTTGCAGGAAAAATTGGGTCAAAGGCTGGGAATGTAACTCAAGTGGTATAGCACTAGCTTAGCATTTATGAGGCCAGGGGTTCAATTCTCAGTGCCACAAAACTAACATATTCAGGTCAATATTTTCTGAAGAACTGTGCATCACTCATCAAAGTGTTCCCTAACACTAGGTGTCTATTTCCTGGGATCACATAAAAACGTGGAGAAGTGTGCCAGGCCATTGCCCTGTGGGGAAAGGGAACACTGAGGCAGCACCTGGACTCTGATACTCCCAGTTGTTCACTGACATAGGTATTTGTTTCCATTCTGAAACACAGAGGTTGAGATTTGGGAAACAAAGCCAGGTACGAGTAAGTTGCCACACTGAGGTAGTTTTATTAGTTACTATTACTGCTGTTTGCCATTAAGTAAACATGACTGCTGATTCTGTTTGGGAAAGGAAGCAATGGAGGGGGAGTGCACAATAAAGACAGAGATCAAACACAGGTAAATTGGGTCCCTGGAATCACTGGGAAGCTGAGGCCTCCATTCTGGAGAGCTGGGAAGAACAAACTACTTGGTCTAGGCAATAATGATCTCAATCCGACTCATCCCTTGAATCCCAGTAACTCCAGCTCCTAGCTCACACTGATCTCATTTACAAGCTGCAAGTGGTTTTAACCTTTGTTGGATCATAAACTCCTTGAGAAACAAAAGGACATGTGGTCATCTTTGCTTGCTCTGGATCACATGGTAGGCATCCCACAAATAATCTGGACAGCCACGGGCCTTGGATACTCTGTGGCGTGGAGGCTCCTGGCACTAATAACCTGATGATGGTGCAGACTTTCTGCTCCATTCAGTGTGTGTGCCAGGGGCTCAGACCTCCAGGAGTGCATCCATAGACCTTAGGTAAAAAACACCAGCTTGCAGTCCTTCAAATTAGTCATAGGGGTCTAAGAATCAGCTTTCCCCCGTCTCCTGTTGGACAATGCACCACAGTCCTCAAACAAATATTGCCAATGGAAACAGTGTTCATTTAGGTGAGGAAGAAGAAAAAGGAAGGTGCCAGCAGACTCCAGCCCATCAGATATCTTCAGGAGATCAATCCCCAACAATTCATTGCACACCTTGTGCTTTTAGCTTTTTAATTGTCCTAGTGTAGCTAATTAGTGCATGGGAAGAACCACCCACTATTCCTTCACCAGATATCTGAGTGCTGACTGTGGGCAGACACAGCGGTGGGTGATGGAACAGTGCTTGTCTGAGTCCCTTACAGCCTGGCACAGGGAGTGAGCAGCGAAGAGGTAGGGCCATCACAGAGAAGTCAGGCCATGACACTGCACATTTGGCTACTGCTTCTCTCAGGGGTGACACTGTACCTTGCATTCAGCAGGCAAGAGGGTGGTTATTCAGGAAAGGATTCTTCAAAGTGAAGAGGGCAACAGAAGAGCAGAGAAGAATCCAGACCAGGATGCTTATAGGAGATGGAACTGTGGCACAAGGAGCCCTCCCACAGGGCACGAGAGGGCATTGCTTCCTCAGGCTGCTCACACCCCAGGCGACAACATGCCTGGCAGACTGAAGGAAGCAAGTGCTTGCTGACAGCCTGTGTGCTGTTGCTCACACTAGCCCGATGGATGCAGATACCACCACAACTGACTATCTCTCGCGAGAGTTGACCAATGCCTCGAGCAGTTCTGGAGTGGGAAGAGAGACAGACATCACCAGGTAACAAGAAGCCCTCTCCAAGGAGCCACCTGAATCAGTACAGACCACTGTGGACCCAGTGAAACACTGACCAAACTTGGAACGAAACATCCATTTGTCAATTCTCCATGTACTATTCTTATCATACAACAGTTTGAGATACAATTCACATGCACACAACTCAGAGCACACAATTCAGTGGTTTTTAAAAACATTCACAAAGTATATAATTATCACAATTGATTTTCCAAAACTTCCATGAACCCATAAAGAAATTGTACCCATGTGCAGTTACTCTAAATTACTCCCTTCTTGCAGTTCCTGGCAACTACTAACTTACTTTCTGAATTTACAGATTTGCCTATTCTGAACATTTTATTTAAATGGGATCATATAGCATGCCTGTAATCCCAGCGACTCAGGAGGCTGAGGGAGGAAGATTGCAAGTTTGAGACCAGCAGGTGAGGGAATGAGGATCGGGCCCAGTGGTAAGTGCCCCAGGGTTCAATCCCTGGTATCACAAACAAACAAACAAACAAACAAATGGGATCATACAATATGTGATCTTTTACTGGTTTATTTCATGTACCATAATATTTTCAAGGTTCTATTTCATTCCTATGGTTGAATAATACTATCCTGTATGCATACTACACTTTATTAGTCACTTATGAGTTTGATACGTGGAATGCTGCCACTTTGGGCTACTATGAATAATCCTCTCTCCATATCTTCTCCAAACTTGGGGAAGATGCTCTGGAATCTTCATGGCCAGCTCCCCACCCAGGGACACCAAGTTTTCCTTCAGCCCAGCCAGCCTGCTCTCTGTACTTTCTTCCCGTCTGTTCTACTGACCCACTGCTCCCTCCCTCCAAGCCCATCTATTTAGACATCCTACCTAAAAGTCTCACACATGCTCCCTGTTAGCAATACACCCTCTACCCCCACACAAAACACACAGGGCATTTGTTCCCACCCAGATGTTACAACTCTGCTCAAGACTTAAGCATTATACACATCTTCTTCCTTCTCCTTTTCTGTATACACATCTTCACATTTCCACTGCTGAATGGAACTTTTAAGGGATGAGGTCTTTTGAGTATCTCTATACCATTAAGTCATTCATAATCATTTACTAGAGCCTTGTTTACTTAGTTTGGAGGGGATAATGCTGAAGATCCAGTCCCCTGCCTCAAGGAACTTAGGGTCCATTGAGGCAGACAGACAATCAGGAGTCCAGTGCACAGAGTGCTCACAGAGAAAGGCAAAGGGAATAACAGACCACGGGGTAGGGGCCCTGGCTCAGAGAACAGGTCAAAGAAGGACTCAGGGAGAGACTCAAGATGGACCAGCAAATAAAGTCTCAGAGAGTAAGAAATATGACAGAAGCTGAAGAAACTCTGCAAGAGGGAAGGGTAGAGGACAGACAGGGACCAGAACCTACCAGTAACAGCATTCACCTTTGTTCTTGAGTGAGGAATGTGAACAGGGGAAGGTGATGTGAACCCCATTTATTTCAGAAAGATATTTGCAGCAATGTGGATAAGGGACTGAAAGGACATGAGATCAGAAACAGAAAGACCAATCATAAGAGGCTGTGACAGCAAACCAAGAAGAGAGTGAAACTAAATGCAGCAGCAGGGGCCAGGTTCAAGATTGCTGGAGGTGGTCAACACCAGAAGTGACTGATAGGTGGACTGCTGAGGAAGATAAGCGGGAAGGCCCAGGGCCTTCTAACACAGGTCACCAATTGTCTGGAAAGAAAACCTTTAAAACCTAATATCCCACTGACGACAGAGATGGCTGATGTTTTCTCTTTCTCAAAGCAACAAAATCCTTTTTCCAAACAAAATCTTAAACTGAACTTGAAGGGTTCAGGTCCCACTTAGAATCCTAGAGATCCAAGGAAAATCCTGGCCAAGTCCAGATGCTGGAGGCTTACCTTCAAGGGACATGAGAGCAAAGCAGCTAGCCACAATGTGCCCAGCTCCACACTGAGTCAACCCTCCCACCCATTCTCTCAGGAGCCTCACTCCATACATTTCTTTCTTCTTGACTTCTAGGACAGCAAAGGCCTGCAGCCTCATACACCGGGCAAACTTACTGCCATGAGCTAGTAATTTTCTATGATATAGTCATCTTTCCAGAGAGTCCTGGCCTCAGACTTCCTTGAGATCTTTTAGCACTGAAAATGCTTTTACTCAAAGGCTCAGAAACATTTATAGACTAACTCATTACACTCATTCCATCGAATCACCTCTAGAAAGTAAGACAAACAACTGTAATGACTACATGATAAAGACAAGAGGAAAAACTCACAAAGAAATCAGGGTTTTGGATTAGGAGACCATAATCACACAGATGTCCAGTTGCATTTTAAATATAAACCAAATGAAAATCTCAATGAAATGGGTAAAATGGACTAAACGAAGTAATTCTAGAAATCACAGATATTTTGTAAAAAACAACCAAACAAACAAACAAACAAACAAAAACCAGATTTATCTCTGAAAGAGCTAGGCAGAGTGGTCCATACCTATAATCCCAGCTACCTGATTATAAATTCAAGGACAGCCTGAGAAACTTAGGGAAAACTAAAAAGGGCTGGGGAGGTGGCTCAGTGGGAGAGTTTGCATAGTACATTCAATGCTCTGATTTAATCCCCAGAACTGTGCAAATAAATAAACCAAAACAAACAACAACCAAAAAACTTTAAAAGATCCAATAAAGGGCTGGGTTTGTGGCTGAGTGGTAGGGTACTTGCCTAGTATGTGTGAATCACTGGGTTCTATCCTAAGCACCACATAAAGATAAATAAATAAAATAAAGGTATTTGCCCATCTACAACTAAAAAAAAAAAAAAAAAAAAGATCCAATAAAAATACCACATAGGGCAAGCTGAAAAGTCTCAGGATCCACTTTGAGACTAGATGTGTAAATGAAACAAGGCATGGGGGCTGGACAGACAGACAGAAGTTTCCTTGTAACACCTCTTCTTATTGATTTGGTCCTGACCAGATTCTTTGCTGGACTAAGAGTTCTTCAGAGTTTAGGAAACACAATTTTGGTATAAAAACAAGAAAGTGAAATCAATAAAACAAGTAAAATCTTAGAAAAGACTCTGGCTGGACATGGTGGTGCACTCCCATAATCCCAGAGATTCAGAAGGCTGAGGTGGGAGGATTTCGAGTTCAAAGCCAGTCTCAGCAACCTAGTGAGGCTTTAGGTAATTTAGCAAGATCCTGCCTCTAAATAAAATATGAAAAAGGTCTGGGGATGTGGCTCAGTGGGTAAGTATCCCTGGGTTCAATTCCTGGTACCAGAAAGAAGAAAGAAAGAAAGAAAGAAAGAAAAAAAAAAAGAGCCTCTGCAAAAATCAAAACAAACAAAAGTAGAAAAGACTCAATTTTAAGGATTTACTGTTTGATAAAATAACTATGACAAAACATAAGGGAAGGATATCAAAAGTTAGTGTCATGATATAAATGGGAAATAAATAACTTTTGATCCATGCTTTACACTTTGAGAGACTACCCAAAACTTGCCAAGACTATTCATTTTTGCAAGTTTTTGAGGCTTTCAGCTTCACCACTGGTCCAGGCTGGCTTCTGCCTATTTCTAACTTCTCACGGGATTCACAGACTTATCTTTCCCAAAGCAGGCAGTGAAAATCTATTTTAACCCTAAGCGAATCATTTCAATGAAAATGATACAGTGATCTAAAATACACTAGCCTGAAATTAGGTAGAAGCAGCAGAACAGTGGAGATTTAGGATGCAGAGAGAAGGATAAAGTAAGAGAACGCATGAATTAGAGAGTCTGGAGCAACAGACATGGGTCTCTGCAGCAAGCTTTCCAGAGCTGTCTGTTGCAGGGGTGCGAGAGCTTGTGCTGGGATTTCTTCCCCCAAAACAACAGCTCCAGCTCTGCACCCAGAAACTCCACTTGACACATCAGCTGGCTCTCAGACACTCCATTCTTCTTCCAGGGCCTTAAGGTGAGAGACACCATCACACATTCACAGTCTTTTTCAGTGCCAACAGCATCAGTAGGCCAATCTTGGCAAGGCAGGCCTGGGCTCTGGCTTCCAGCATCAGCCTCTCAGGAAACTTCCGCTGCATACTGTGAGAGAGGGAGGAATTCCTTCAACTCTTGGGGCTTTATTTTTTAAAAAGAGTTGTTATTGGGCATGGTGGCACCTGCCTGTAAGCCCAGTGACTTGGGAAGCTGAGGTAGAAAGATTATAAATTTAAGGCCAGGTAACTTAGTGAGATCCTGTCCCCCACACTCCCAAATAAGGACTGGGGGATATAGCTCAGTGGTAGAGTACCCCTGGGTTCTATCCCCAGCACACTGCCACCACCACCACTACTACTAACAACAATAATAAAGTAAAGTAAAACGAAGTGTTGGGCTAGGTACTTAAAAAAAAAAAAAATTGCTGGGCATGATGGTGCATACCTGTGATCCCAGTAACTTGGGAGGCTAAAGCAGGAGATCCCAAGATCAAGATCAACCTCAGCAACTTAGCAAGACCCATGTCTCAAAAAATAAAACAGCCTGATGCAGTGGTACATGCCTGTAATCTCAGTGACCTGGGAGGTTGAGGCAGAAGGATCTCCAAGTTCAAAGCCAGCCTCAGCAAATTAGTGATATGCTATATCAAAATAAAAAATAAAAAGGGTGGGGTGTGGCTCAGTGGTAGAGCATCCCTGGGTTCAATTCCCAGTATTCCTTCAAAAAAAATTTACTGGAAAATAATAAAACATATTCAGAAGTTTACAGACAGGTGTATGGTGATGGATTTTCACATGATCACAACCACATAAACAGCACCCATGGATCAAGATGCGGTAGATCCTGAGCATTCCAGAAGCTCTCGGTGCCCTCTCCCAGTTTCTACTCCCTCCCAAGGACACCCACTAAATATCACAGGTAAGTTTTTTCATATTACACAGTTAGAATCCTACAGTATGCACTCCTCACATGACTATTTTAATGCTACCCTTACAAATTGCTAAGGGAAGTGTTATACTTAAGAGCATTTCTGTAATATTCTCCAAGAAATAAAAATGCGCATACCCTTCCATCTAGTTCATTCTGAATTTATTCTACAGATTAATGTGTGTGTGCATATGTGTACATCTACAAATACAAAGAGATCCACTGCAGCATTATTTATAACAACAAGGCAGAGCTGACCACAGTGGCTCACATCTATCCCAGCTACTTGGGAGGCTGAGGCAGAAGGATCAAAAGTTCAAGGACAGCCTATGCAACTTAGCAAGACTGTCTCAAAATAAAAAATAAAGGGAAGAGGATGTAGTTCAGTGGCAGTTCCTCTGGTTTCAATCTTTAGTATTAAAAAAACCCCAAAAACACAAAACCAAAGAAACACTTATGCGGATGACTTTTAAAAAAAGTAGTTTATCTATACTTACCATTATGGAAAAATGTTCGCAATATATATTTAGGTGAAAAAAAAGCATAGAACAGTATATTTATGTTGCTCTGTTTATGTAAAAGCAAGCACTGTGCTATATATTTGTATGTGTATACATATACAAAAGAAATCCCTAGGGCTGGGGGTGTAGCTCAGGGGTAGAGTGCATGCCTAGCATGTGTGAGGCACTGGGTCCATCCTCAGCACCACATAAAAATAAGTAAATAAAATAAAGGTATTGTGTCCATCTATACCTCAAAAAAAAAATATACACACACACAAAAGAAAAAAAGAGAGGGGGAAGGAGGAGGGAAGGAAAGGAAAGGAAAAGAGGAAGGGAAAAAGGAAGGGAAAAAGGAAAGGGGAAAGGGGAAAGGAAAGGAAAGGAAAGGAAAGGAAAGGAAAGGAAAGGAAAGGGGAAAGGAAAGGAAAAGGAATCAAATTCCTGGAAGGGTATCGTACCATTCAAACTCTTAACACCAGATAATTCTGAGGTATGAGAAAATAAAAACTTTTAATTTTTTATTCCTGACAATTCTATATTTTAATTTTTCAGAAGAGCAATGCACATTTATTATTAATTTTCTTTTCTTTTTCTTTTGTGGCATGGGTGATCAAACCCAGGACGTCGAATAGGCTAGGTAAATGCTCTACCACAGAGCTACACCTCAGCCATTTTTATTTTTTTGAGACAGGGTCTTAAAAATTGCTGAAGCTGGTCTGAAACTTGTAATCCTCCTCCCTCAGACTCCCAAGTGGCTGGGGTTATAGGTGTGTCCCACTGTACCTGGCTTTAATTTCTTTTAATACAATACATAAATAGTAAAAAAGCCTTATTTTTCTACTAATTTGTACTCCAAAAGGAACTCCCTTCTCTTTAAGAATAAAACCCTCTGAAATTCTCCACACTACATAGCCTAAGGAAGCCACAGGGATCTGGGGGCCTACTAGCTACAAGCTCCCACAGTTTCCTGCCATAACAACTACTTGGGGCCATCGGGCAAAGGTGAAGACTCCTTCATGGAGTCATGTCCTCTCAATTACCAGAGAATCTATACATACACAAGAAGATGGGCAGCCAAAGATAAAGATCTCACTGAAATGCTAATAAAATCACATGAAGACAGAAATTACCAGGATGAACAGAGAGAAGGAGAAAGGCGTAAGACACCACCTCTAGCTAAACCCTCAAGGCACACCCTCACAAGATCAGGTTACCTTTAAATGACACAAAAGCAGTAGTCTCCAGCCAATGTTAGTTAGGAAATTATTCTCAGTAGGCATAATATAAAGTCATTTAAAAGGCCATTTTTTAGATGCTAAATTTATTTGATTTAAAGGGCTGTACTTAGTCTTAAAATGGCAGACCAAAGACCTTTCCCTCTAGAGAATCCCATAAGAACAACCAGGAGAGAAAACATCACAGAACTGGAGACATCTGTGATCCTAAGCCCTAATATATGAGTAAGCTAAGCATTGTGAACTGCTGTAAAGGTCAAAGAAGGGTGTGGGAAAGCAACAAGGAAGAGATGCCCGTTGTTACAGATGTAGGACAAAGCAAGCCCTTCCAATTCCCAAATGCAAATGCTTCAGAACCAGGAGCAAAACCAACAATCCATATTACAGACAGTAGGGATGGTTCAGAGACTGATGACCGAGGCGTCCTCAGATCCAGACTGGAATGAACAATCCTACATGCAAGTCACATGTACAGGAAGCAGTCTGCCAATGAGCAGGGTGACAGAGGACAAGAAGGGTGAGCAGCATCACTCACATGTAAAACCTTTAAGGAAAATCCCTGCTGTGAGGCCTCTCCCATGGATTGTCTATAAATGCTAGACTAGAAAGGAATTGCCTCCAAAGATGAATGGTAATTTTATTGATTGATTGACTATGGTATGGTACTGGGGATTGAAACCTGGGTGCTTTATCTCAGCAACATTCCCAGTCCTTCCTCCTTTCCTTTTCCTTTTCCCTTTCCCCTTCCCTTCCTTTCTTTTCCCTCCCTCCGTCCTTCCCTCTTTCTTTCCTTTCCTTTCCCTCCCTCCCTTTCTGTCCTTCCTTCCTTCCTGTCTGTCCATCCGTCCGTCCGTCCGTCCGTCCATCCATCCGTCCATCTTTGAGACAGGCCAAGTTGCTGAAGGTCTTGTCTGGCATGAATGATTTTAAAAGGATCCAACACATACTGAACTGTATACCTAAAAATGGTTAAGATGAGCTGGGCATGGTGGCACACACCTGTAATTCCAGCTTCTCAGGACGGTGAGGCAGGAGTATCACAAGTTCCAGGCCAATCTTGACAACTTTGTGTGACTGTCTCAAAATGAAATTTTCAAGACTAATTATGTAGCTCAGAGCTACATCTCCAGTACTGAAAAAACAAAACAAAACAAAAAACCTACTTTGGATTCACTGCAGTGGAGGTCACCATTAAACTGGCCACCTCTTAACACATCTACAAGAAATAAGACAAAAGTTGTCTTACTGCCTGGAAAGCAAGGCTGACAATTACCTTCAATCTTTTTTCTGTTTGCATTTTTAGTGCTGGGTCTCAAACCCAGGGCCTCAAGCATGATGAGCACAGGCTCTGTCCTGGAGCTGCATCTCTGGCCAACACCTGTATCTTTTGAATCTTTGTGGCATTATTACAATGTAAGCCTCATAGGCCTGTGGTAAAGATTAGAGGAGACACAGCACCTAGCATGGCCCTCTTCAAGTAAGTGGAAGGTTCTTCTAGCTTTGAAATTATGAGACTAACATGCCCCAGACAAGACTAATTATAAAGTTTCATAACTTCCAAAACATGTTCATGCATCCATTTCTCTTTTGATATTCAACATCACCCTTCGGGAGCACAGGCAAGGTAGAAAGGATCTCCTTTCTGCATAAGGAAATTAAGGACAATGGAAATAACTCCATTACTTTGGGGTTCTCATTATTTTTTTCCCTTTTTCTTTCCTCCTAGTGCTGTGGCTTGAACATGCAAAGCATATGCTCTATCACTGAGGATAATCCCAGCCCTTCACAGACTTTTTTTTCCCTTTTCTTTCTTTTTTTTTGTGGTGCTGGGGATTGACCCAGGGACTTGTGCTTGTGAGGCAGGCACTCTACCAACTGAGCTATATCTGCAGCCCCTTCACAGTCTTTTTGAACACAAGAAATCTCTCTCTCTCTTTTTTTTTTTTGGTGGTGCTGGGGATTGAACCCAGGGCCTTGTGCTTGCAAGGCAAGCACTCTACCAACTGAGCTATATCCCCAGCCCCCATGAAATCTCCCTCTTCCTATACATTTTTGTTTGGGTGGGGGTTGGTGCTGGGGATGGAACCCAGGGTCTTGTGGGTGCTGGGCACATGCTGGACCACTTAGCTACACACCCCACCCTCCCTCCTCCTATCCCTATTCCCCATTTCCATTTTCAAAGTCCTAGGAGAGGGAACCATGTCCTATTGATTGTCCTTGGCTTGCTGAATAGGCTCATTAAATATGCTCATTGCAAGAATGAAAGAATGACAGATCCAGAGCTACCATTGAGTGGGTTTTGACACTGGCACCAAACATCTTACCACCATACCATAGTGGTCACTGTGCCCAACCCCACAGATGAAGTTATTGAGAATGCCTACAGAGATGAATAAATCACCTAGTCACACCCTAAATCACACCTATTTTTAAAAAATGAAAGACAGTACAATTTGAGTAGTTAGTGCTAGAGGGTCTGCTTGAAGAAGCTGAAAATTATTGCGTGATGCAGCGCATTTCATTTGAGATGAGGCATATGCATTGCCCCTGTTCAGTAGAGAAGAAAATGGGAGCTTAGGTTGCAAGTTCAAAGTCAGCCTCTACAACTTGTCTCAAAATGAAAAATTTAAAAAGGGTGCAGATGTAGCTCAGTGGTTAAGCACTACTGGGTTCAATCCCCAGTACCCACCTCCAAAGGCTAAAAAGCATTTGTAATTGGAGTGCTGAGACTTACAAACAAGTGTTTCTCAAATGTTTAGAAACAGTTGGTTAAATCTAGGATAAGTTGCACACAGTGAAAGATACCTGTAGTCCCATCTACTCAGGAGGGTGGAAGGGTCACTTGAGCCCTGGAGCCTAGGCAACACAATGAGACTCCTTTAAAAACAAAAACAGAAAGCCTAGGACAACACTTGCATATATGAAAATACTGTTTTTATCATCATGCACATTCAGAAGAGAAGAAATCAGAAGCTTAAATAAGGTAAGGCACTTGGTCTGGCTCTGGCCTGAAGCCTCTAGCTGGTGGCTCTAGGTAGCCTTGCTATACTCCTTCTCTTGGGAAATGAAGGTTATAGCTGAGTGGTGGCATTAAGGTTCATTTTCACTTTTTCTTTGTATCTTTCAAGTGGAACAGTATGACAATAACATAGCAATTTCCATTTTCTAAAAAAAGAAAACCATTTTTTCCCCTTAAATGATCTGAGGGTTCCCCTGAAATCTTGCTTCTATTATTTAAATGCTGCGTAAGTCCTTCCTTTCAAAGATCACTCTGAAGATAAAACTTCCCTGTCCAAGATACAGGAAATGTGAAACAGTGCTGCTCAGATTAGAAAGACACTGTCAGCTTTACATAATTGTTGTCAAGGAGGCTGTGGAGAGTCTAGCGCATGGGCAAGAGACAGCTCCTCTGAGGCTCCATTCCTCATAGGGGGGGATAAAATAAAATAATGCTTATAAAAAGCTTAGGCTGGGTCCTCCTAAACATTCATTATCCTCATCATTCTTGTTATTATAAGAGCCACTGCCACATCCTTGCTATCTGATGCTCCTCTCTGCCCATTTTAATCTTTTCAACCAGGTTGACTGCTCATCACCAGCATGCGCAACGTGCTCCCTCTACTCCCACCCCCCTAGCCAGGGGCAACAGGGGCTATGCTGGCATGATTGGGGTTGGGTTTACTTCAGTCCAGGCTAAGAATTTCCACCTTATTTCTCCTCATCTAGTCTTCGTGGTATTTATTAACAACACCAACAAATATACAACCTGTTTTTCAAGTCAGACTTGTCAGAACTATGCTGAAGATTGTCCAAGGCTCAGAAAAACTGTAAATTCACCCAGAGTCAGAGTCCTTCACTGGCCTCAGGGGCTCCGTAGAGAGCCCAGCAAGAGAGAAAATACCTCATCTCATTATGGCATAAGCTTCTATAAAAACATGCTCTTGCTGTCATAGTCCAAATGCTGACTCCCAGTCCACACAGAAGAAAGCATTCTCTGTTTTGGCTTTTAAAACACACAAAATAGATCACTAGACACAAACACTGATTGTAGTTTCCAGTTATCAAGTTTTGGATGACAAGACAAACTAGAAAGGTCTTGTTTCAACCAAATTGCAGCTGATGTGAAAAGATAAGCAGTGTGAGTTTTTTTTGTTATAAACTGTTGGGAGGCCACCAAATTTAAATAGCTGATGGATTCCAGCCAGAAGTGAAAGAACCTGAATTGCAATGAAATCACAAGATCTTGCACCTTCTCTGTTTGAAAAAATGGGATTCAACTGACTGATACCCCAGTCATCTCACATTTCAAACCAGCGAAGCACCTGAGCACCAGGCCACACAAAAGGGTAGCTTATCTTTTCCAACCAGGTTCTCAAGTGGTACTCTTCCACGTCTTGGTCCACCTGTCCAGTCCTTCTGACTGTGCGGCTTCAATTCCCATTCCTACTGACCCAATTCTCTGTTCTGGTAATGTGGGCACAAAGGTCCTTGACTAAAGCCCATGGGGATGCATGAATGAAGAAGAGCCTGCCCTGCCTACAGGATCCTCGGCATTCTGATGCCTGCAATCAAACTGCCACTTGCCTGAGCTGCATGGGCCCGCCGTAACAAAATAACAGGGCCGGGGTAGGGGCTAAAACAAGAGACATTTATGTTCTCACAGTTTTGGAGGCTGGAAGACCAAGACCATGTAACTTCTCAATTTAGTTTCTGGTGAGTGCCTTTTTTCTGGTCTGTTGATGGCCACATTCTTACTGTGCCCTTACATGGTAGAGAAAAAAGGGGGTGGGGTGAGCTCCTTTGAATCTTCTCTTATAAAGTGGTGACAGACATATTAACAAATAATCCTACTCCAAAGAGAAATGTGCTACAGTAGAGGCCTGTCTAGAGTGAAGGTTTCAGAAAGAGTGGGGATCTGTTGGGGGGCATGTTTCAGACAGCAGGAAGCAATGAACACTGACATGGAAGAACGCCATTGCTTGAAAAGTGATAAGGAACTCTGCGTGAAAGGAGACGAAGTTAGACTGAAGGGAGGACGAGAAGGGACCTTCCTCTCACTGTCCTGTGTTCTCCCAGTATGGGCTCCAGCCTAAGCAGGCCACCCCCACTCCTCTTTTTTTTTTTTTGGTACTAGGGATTGAACCCAGGGCACTCAGCCACTGAGCCACAA
>JAJEJO010004144.1:71421-135925 GCA_020662805.1 Glaucomys volans
TTTTTTTTGGAACCAGGGATTGAACTCAAGGACACTCGGCCACTGAGTCAAATCCCCAGTCCTATTTTGCATTTTATTTAGAGACAGGGTCTCACTGAGTTGCTTAGGGCCTCGCTAAGTTGCTGAGGCTGGCTTTGAACTCGTGATCCTCCTGACTCAGCCTCCCAAGTCGCTTGGATTACAGGCGTGCGCCACCACACCCGGCTTTCATTTTATTTTGAAACAGGGTCTGGCTAAGTTGCCTAGGCTGGTCTCCAACTTGAGATTCTCCTGCTTCAGTCATCCAAGTAACTGGGATTACAGGTGTGTGCCACTGTGTCTGGCAAAGCTGGAATTTTAAACCAACTGTATGGATCCCATAATCCATGCCTTGCCCTGCCCTTCTATAGCCCTCAACCACTCAGAAAGGAGAACACGCCATGGGGGTCTACTCTCCCTGAGGAGGAACCTACCCTGGGTGCTGAAGGTCATGAGTCTCTGCATAGGGGGGCTTGGCAAATGAGTAAGGCCTGCACAGAGTGGAGGAGGCATCCTGGATACCTTCAACAGCAGCAGCGGTGGTGCGGCAGCAGTAGCAGCAGATTACTTACAACCTGACAGCAGCTACTGTTACAAGGCCTGTGACATACTGAATCATCTCAATGACTCAAAGTACTATCATTAGCCCCATTTTATAGTCAAGAAAACAAAGGCAGGGAGAGGTTAAACATTTTATAAACAAAAGAGCCAAGACTTGGACCTGGGCACTGGCTCCAGGTCCATCCTTTATGATCTAAAGGTCACCAAAATATGCTTAATTTGCATGTGCACAAGGGCAGGTGGCAGAAGTCTCCCCTTGGCTTTTCTGTGGTGCATCTACCATTGCATTCCATACCCCAGCCCCGCACCCCCACCATTGGCCAACCACTGTTCTAAGTCTGCCCTGGACATGTTTGTTGCAAGGCTGTCTCCCAAAGGTCCCTGATCTAATGGCAAACCTTTTTCCCTAAAGATGCTACCATCAATTAGTGGTGAAATTTAAATCTGCCACTCAGAAAGTACTCTGTACATTTACCCAAGCAAATGAGCTGCACCAGAAGGAAGGTCATACTCCAAGTACTCTGTCAAAAGCTGCTTTTCTAGAGGGTTTCCATTTGCAGCTAAGGAGCTGGGGTCACATCTAACCTGCAAACCACACAGACAAGCTGATAGGCAGCAAGCCCACCAGCCCTGGCTGCAGAGCCCCGTCCTGACCCTGAAGAGCCACTGGGGTAAAAACTCACTTCCAGACTCACTCCTCTTTCCTCTCCTCACAAACTACTCTCAGGGCTGACAATTTTTCATTTTGGAATTTTGGTGAATGTCTATGTTTCATTGTGAGATGTCTCTAAGAACAGCTACTTATCTGTATCACAAATGATCAACATTTAAACAGAGAGCAAACTCCTACCATGGCTGCCAAGTAAGAGCCCAGGGTTATAGATGTGCAAAAACCAGTCTCAGCTTGAGACCACAGAGAGCTCCAGCAAAGACTGGAGTCACACCTCATAGTGTGCAGGTACAGCTGGAGCCCTCTGCAGGTGGGAGGATCCCATTGCTAAACAAATGTGTGGTGTGCCCATCTATTGCCTTGCCAGAACCAATGGGTTAGTCCTAAAGATACAAAACCACAAAGCCACAGATCACCCAACTGCTTCAGCTCTTAGCCTTCATGGACTGACATGTGCCTAAAGACATCTTTTTTTTTTTTTTTTTGGAACCGGGGATTGAACTCAGGGACACTCGGCCACTGAGCCACATTCCCAGCCCTATTTTGTATTTTATTTAGACAGGTTCTCACTGAGTTGCTTAGGGCCTCGCTAAGTTGCTGAGGTTGGCTTTGAACTCGCGATCCTCCTGACTCAGCCTCCCAAGTCGCTTGGATTACAGGCATGCGCCACCACGCCCGGCAAAGACATCTTTTAATCATTAAGTTCAACATGCTAAAGTTAATATTCAAGACTGCCTCTCTTCTAGCTTATATACCAACACAAGCATACATACATGTGCACCAAAACTTATATATCAGAGTATTCATAGCAGCACTATTCATAGCTGCCCCAAAGTGGAAAGTACCCAAACATCCCTTCAAGAGGAGGAATAAATAAACTGTGGAATATTCACATAGGATTGCATACAGCAATGAGAATCTAAAATTATACAACCATGGATGGATTTATGGATTCAACCCCAGATGAGTCTCACGACGTTAAGTGAAAGAAGATAGACACAACAAATGTACATTTGGTATGAGTCCACTTTTAAAGTATGAAAGCAGACACAATTTTTCTATACTGTTAGAAGATAGAATACTGGCCATCCTTGTTGAGGAAATAAACCACAAGAGGACATTAAGGGGTCAGTCATCTGCCCTTTCTGGAAACTGGCTGCACAGGTGTGTTCAGGTTGTGGCTAGTCACTGGTTGCACTTATGATGGGTACACTTTTAAAAATGAATGTTATCCTTTCATAAGAAAGGTTTGAGGGCTGGGGTTGTGGCTCAGTGGTACAGTGCCTGCCTAGCATGTGTGAGGCACTGGGTTTGATCCTCAGCACCTCATTAAAATAAATAAATAAAATAAAGGTACTGTGTCCATCTACAACTTAAAGAAAAATATTAAAAAGAAGGAAGGGGGCTGGGGATATAGCTCAGTTGGTAGAGTGCCTGCCTTGCATGCACAAGGCCCTGGGTTCAATCCCCAGCCCCGCCAAAAAAAAAAAACAACAACAACAACAACAACAAAAAACCCCAAAAAACAAAACGAAACAAAGTAAAACAAAACAAAACAAACAAAAACAAAAACAAAAAAAAAGGAAGGAAGGAAGAAATGTTTGAAACCACCCCATAGCTGGATGCAGTGGCATACACCTGTAATCCCAGTGACCCAGGAGGCCAAAGCAGGAGAAATTAGGATATTAGGAAATTAGGTCTGCATGGGCAATTTAGTGAGACCCTATGTCAAAATGAAATGAGCTGGGAATGCAGCTCAGAGGTAGAGCATCCCTGGGTTGTGTGTGTGTAAGTAAATTTTTAAATATCCCTGGTGCTATTTATTTATATTCAAGGCAATGAATATTGATTTATGGTAATAAAAAATTTTGAACAAGTATTGGTCTGGAAATTCCCCATAACTCGGGAAGCAGGTTATCTAAAGTTCACAACTTGATAATTTTGAAACATATACATGGGAGAAGTTATTACCACAATCAAGACAGGGAACACTACAATCACCCTCAAAGTTTCCTCAGGCCCCTTTGCAATCAATTCTTCTCACAGCCTCAGCTTCCACCACTGGTATGCTTCTGGACACTACAGATTAGTTTTCATTTTATAGAAATTATAGAAATGGAATCATTTGTCATTTTTTTGGTGCTTGGCTTCTCTTCCTCTAGCAGAATGAATGAGGCCACACCAGATTGCTGGTAAGTGACAGTACTTAACTCTCTGGATCTCTGGGTAGTAGTACTCCACTGGAGGGATGAACCACAGTCTATTATTCACTTGGACATTGGCTGGTTTCCAGTTTGGGGTTCTCAGAAACAAAGCAGTTAGAAACAGCTAAGTGTAATAATTCTGTGTGAACGTAAGTTTTAAATTTTCTCAGGCAAACACCTAGAAGAGGAGGGTCAAGTATATGCTTAACTGTTTTTTGGTACTGGGGATTAAACCCAGGGGTGCTTAATCACTGAGCCCAGTCCTTTTTAAAAATATATTTGTATTGAGATAGGACCTTGCTAAGTTGCTTAGGGCTGGCTTTAAACTTGTGATCCTTCTGCCTCAGTCACCGGAGTCACTGGGATTATAGGCATGCACCACTGCACCCAGCTGCTTAACTTTTTAATAAACTCACAAAGAGTTTGCTATAGAGATCCTATGCTTTTTTTTACTGTTGCCTCAGCAGTGTCTGTGGGGATGCTAATTGCTTCATCTCTTTACTAACACTTGGTCCTGCCAGTTATTTTATTGCCCAATGATTTTAAAATACAAAAATGCTCCCTGCCTGATTATGCATTTGTGTGATTATGCTCATCTTTCCCACCCTACACATCATGAGGGCAACATAAGCTCAATGCAGCACCTAGCACATAGCAGGCACTTATATAACAAAAACATTCAATAAACACTAGTTGAATGAACGAAATATGCCATCCCCCTACACACAAAAAAATAGTAAGCTAATTATTTTTAGACCTGCTAATGAAATGTCAGAAAGTTTGCCTTCCTATAACCACCTGGCCCTGAATCTGGGACTTCCACATTCAACCAGGGATGAGAGAGGTCATGCGTGACCTGATTATCAAGGGGGCAGTGCCCCTGGAAAGCGGATCAAATAAGTGCCACTTGAATTGCAGTCTGCTAAGTGCTGGCACTGACACCCCAAGGCAGGACTGCCTGACTCAATTCTAGGCCCCCCTGCAAAGAGCTTTTGAAAACAAACATGCTTCAGCTTTAATGCTGTGCCCACTGGACTGATAGGCAGAGTCCTGGTTCTGTCACCAGATTTTGTGGAGGATTCCTCACAAGGGAGTGCAGTGGAGGAGGGGGATTGAAAATGAATGCTGCCACCTTCTCTCCAGTGAGTCTAACCCTTTACTTCACTGGCACGGGGGTCCTCCCTGAGATGACCATCCCCCCGCCCCAAAAAAGGATATTCCCTGATGCCCTCCCAAGAGCCAGCGTTTCACCACACCTGGGTTCTTAAAGCAATAGAGCAATCTCTTATGAAATGCGATCACATACACCAAGTGCCTAAAACAATCATAGGTCACAGCAACACTCCACAAATGTTTAAGAATTAGAAACTGGGGCGAGTGCACATGATGGCAAATCATTTTTGACATGATTATCTTCAACAGCTGCCAGTCTCCCTTGACTTTAGGAAGTTTTATACTTCATGGAGACTAACTGAAATTAAGATGCACTAACTAAAGTGGCCTACCAGTTAGTTATATAGAATTGTCTGAATACATGACAATTTAAGATATCAAACAGGCGCCTTCTGCCCAATGAAACTGCTTCTCAGTCCCTCAAGACTCACTAAAAGGGTACTGGTTGCCTCTCAGTAAGCAAAGAAATTAAAGGACTAGCTGCACAAGAAATCATTTTGTCACTGTCGACCAGTCCAGAAGAAAAAAAGATAAGTTACTGAAAAAGGCAGGAAGAGGTTTGGTCTCCCACATCATTCAAAGAAACCAAGCCTAGAGAATGCTATTTTTAAAAAGTTCCGAAGTGAAGCTTAACAGAGGCTAAGGTCAGGGACAAGTGCAACAGGGCTAGGACAAGCAGGGCACCAAGTGCTGGGTCTCCAGGATGCTGAGACCTATGCAGTGGAACACCTGGGGGCTCCCTCAGGGGATTTCTAAACTGCAGGAAACCTTGACTCAAATTTGGTTCCAGACCTCAGCTTTACTGATTTATTTTGTGGGACTGGAAATTGAAGCTAGGGATGCTCTACCATTAAGCCACATTCCCAGCCCCATTTACTTTGAGACAGGGTCTCACTAAGTTGTCAAGGCTGACCTTGAACTAGTGATCTTCCTGCCTCCGTCTCTAGAGTAGCTAGGATTATGTAAAGGTGTGGGCCACTGCGCCTGGCTGAGGCCTAGCCTTTAAGACCTTAGTCTGTGGTCACCAGAAGGTGTAAAGACAGCGAACTTTATCCAGAGTAAGTACTCTCAGGAGCATGGTGAACAGACTCTAAAAGTAACCCCTCACCCCATGCCAGTGAGACAGACTGCCTAGAATCCAATATTCCTACTTCCTGACATGCATCAGAGAGCTCACATTAGCTTGGCCAATGTTCTGTCACTTAGAAGTCATACTTCTCTAGAAGGGAGCAATGACTCTATGGCCTCAACCAATTTTCCATGTAGATGCAAATGGAAAGAAAAGGGAAAAAAGAATTTTTTCTGAGGCGGAAATAGTAAGTCTTTCTGCCTCCCAGGTTTCCCCTACCCTGCCACTGCTCTCATGGAGGTCCCTGAGCAGCTGTGGTAGTGACATGCCCTCTTCTAACCTTTCCATGTAACCGGAGCCGAGAGAGTGAAAACCTATGCCCTATTAGCACAGCAGGCACAGAGCCTGTCCCCAGACCTGGGCTGGCCTAAAACCATCTGCAGGTCAGTCTGAAAGCTGTTCTACCTACTGGTGGCTGCTCGAACATATTCCTGTTTCAGGAAGTATGAAACAGGGACAAATGAACTTGTCACAAAGCTCAGGGAAAAAGACAGGTGCTAACAGAACCAATCTGTACCCACAATGTCATGAACTAACTTGAGAAGGAAAAAAGTAAAGGGGAAGAAGAGCCTCAACTAGGATCTAGGTTACAAATACCAAGAGTGGCCCCACCCACCCCACCCCCCAAAAAAAGAGAAAGAAAAAAAAATTTTCCTCAGTACTGGGGATTGAACCCAGGAGTGCTATACCATTGAGCTACATCCCTGGCCCTTTTTACTTTTTATTTTGAGTCAGGGTCTTCCTAAATTGCTGAGATTCTCCTGTCTTGGCCTCCCAACTTGCTGGGACTATGGGTATGCACTAACATACCCAGCAGGAGCGGCAAATTTTGAGGTGAGAAAGCCAGGATCCTTTTTCTTGGGTTTTCCTCTCAGTGGGAGTGGGAAGAGCATGGTAGTTACAGGAATCTGCCACAAGCTCCCTCTACAAACAAAGCTTCTCTCCCCACACCCTAAGGACTTCCTTCGGATACTAACTCTGCTGCCTTCTTCTCCAACAAAACATACAGCACAGGGTTGAGAGTGTGGCTCAGTGGTAGAGCATGTGCTTAGTGTGAGGAAGACTATGAGTTTGATACCCAACACCCAGACCCAAAATCCATAATTCAGTTTACCTGGAGATAGAATTGAGAAGATGATGTTGAAGCTATATAATACTAAGTAAAAACAAACAGCTGGGCAAATGTCTGTAATCCCAGAGACCAGGGAGGCTGAGGCAGGAAGATCTCAAGTTTAAGGCCAGCCGGGGCAACTTTGTGAGACCCTGTCTAAAAATAAATAAACAACAAATTGCAGAATGGTACAGACATGATCTCATGCTTTCAAACCTTCTGGGGGACTAGTAATGGATAAAAGCATAACCCAGCTATTAATGGAGATCACACCTGGAAACTGGAATTCTAAGTCATGCTCACTTTCTATTATACATACCTATAATGGTTAACTTGCTTTACAGTGAATATGTTACTCTTCTAATTAGAAACAAATGTTTCCAAAGTGATGGTATGTCCCAAGTCATCCTTATTTGTAAATGGTTAAGCCACCTTCTTCTCCACTGTGAGATTTCTTTCTCCTCTGTTTCCTATATTTCTACTGGCTGTGTCGCTGGCAGTGCTGAGAGGTCGATGGCAGCATCTGAAGCCCTAAAGCTCCAGTGCTCATCCCAACACTACCAGTAGGAGTGTAACCTCCCACGCTGTCCCTCAAAAGGGATGATGCAATGCTATATTTGTTGGGACAAGCGTCCAAGTGCCAAGGTGTAGGAGACAGACGCAAAAACAGGGATGTGATGACTTCTGACTCTGGAGTGCTTGGACCTGCCTGATAAACAAGGTTCACTGGAAATGGTATCACCAATTAGCCAGGAGTACCTGCCTGAATCCCAATGTGAAACTGTATAGTCATATGGCAAGTCTACCATCAGTGAGAGGGAAAGATGGACAGGAGGCCTGCTTTCCCGAAGAAAAGTCAAGTATAAGTTAGCTGTAAGTTAGTCAGAACTGAGGAAAACACCAACACACAATTCGTTCAATTGTTAAACACCATCTACAGAGGCCCCTGTGCCCAAATTACAGATGCATCCTGTTCGGAAAGGAAGACAGCAGTCCTGTGTCCACTGTACCTTGGAGGGTTCAGCTGGGGCCACACTCTGAGGCAAGCCAGGTGCAGTTAGAGGGGTCTGAGGATGATGGACAGGTTCAGACAACAGACTACAATGAAGGAACATTCTACTCTACAAGACAACTTGTCTAGACATTTTAGACAAGTCCCTTTTTTTTTTTTTTTTTTTTTTTTTTTTAAGGCAGAGAGGACTGTTCTGGACTGAATGGAGTAAAGAGGCAATAACCAAGATACATTGTGCATATTGATTAGATCCTGAAATAAGTAACTCAGTCATGATAGATTTACAACAAATGAGCAAATTTAAACATGCAATTAACTGCTAAATCAAGACATATGCACATATACACACATATATGTGAGCACACACGTTTTTGGGGGCCGGGTGAATGCTATGGATAGAACCAGGGCATTGTGCATGCTAGGCAAGTTCTCTACCACTGAGCCATACCCCAAGTCCATGGATAATAGTCTTAAAAGTGATAATGTTAGCGTAGTTAGAGGAGGGTCTTCTAAGCTGAGCGATATATGCTGAGAACTTTAATAGTAAGGTGACATGCCATCTGCTTTTTGCTTTAAATAGTTTAGTAACGATAGATGTTAGGGGGAGAAAAGGACAAAGGCGGAGAAATGTTAGCCACTTGAATAACAGGTGACCACTGTACAACTCTTAACAACTTTTCAGTAGGTGCTACCAACCTGGAATTGGAAAGTTGGGGGAAAAAAGAAAACAGTCGTGAGTGTTCACACTTCATGGTAACGTCAGACGTTCAAATGAAGGGAAGAGAGCTGGAGTGCATTGCTGGTGAAACTAATGGTGATAAGCAGCTGCTGAGAGCACTTCTGTGGGCCAGGTACCATGATCTGCGCCCTGTGTGTGGGCCTCTCTAAGCCCTCACGGCCCTCTGTGATGCAGGGCCTGTCATCCCCTTGTTCCACAGATGAACAGATGGCAGAGCAAAGATCTAACCCAGGCTGAACTACACATTGAACACTTTGTCACTACTTTAAAAGGCCTCTCTTAGCTATTCTGCTTCTTAATTTAAAGTTTATCAGGAGAAAATGCTACATGGTTAAACAATTTGTGCTATAGTCATTTTGTTGGGGCAATAATGGCAATGGAACTCAGGGTCTCCTATGCTATAGTCACTTATGCAACATTACACAACAATGCATATAGCAGTCAGGTTTTCCATATTTTCAAAGAAGTTGTACAAGATAAATATATTTAATTTTTTTTTTTTGGTACTGGGGATTGAACCCAGGGGCACTCGACAACTGAGCCACATCCCCAGTCCTATTTTTTGTATTTTATTTAGAGACAGGGTCTCACTGAGTTGCTTAGGGCCTCGCTAAGTTGCTGAGGCTGGCTTTGAACTAGCGATCCTACTGCCTCAGCCTCCCAAGTGCTGGGATTACAGGGGTGTGCCACCGCGCCCGGCAAAGTATTTAATTTTTAGTTGTCAATTAAAGTAAATAATTTTGTTTAAAAAAATGCTTGCCTAGGAGCAATAGTGCACACATGGACTCCCAGCAGTTACTTGGGAGGTTATGGCAGGAGGATAACGAGTTCAAGGACAGTCTACGTAACCACAAGACCAGAAGAACTGGTAGAATGCCCCTGGCTTCAATCTCCAGTACTGAGAGGGTGGGAGAGAACATGTTTTCAGAGTATTTAGCAACTGAGGAATATGACCATAAAACGATGTCTTGTTTAAAATGCAGACATAATCATCATGAAGTGGGCTGGAGGGGTCAGGAGCATGATATGCACCTGGCAGGCAACCAGGGAGCAGGAAGTGGTTTTCCAGAAGAGAATGGACTGAGGAGGAAGTGATGATGGGACAGCAGAAATGAAGTGGAGAGAAAAAGTCAAGAGATGACAAGTAGATGTGACAGCTTTGGGACTTGAGTCTGAGATGACTTTGCTGCTCCAAGCTTTTTGGGCAGTGATAAAATCTAGCTGGCTTTTTTTTTTTTTTTTTTTGTATCAAGGATAGAATCCAGGGTTGCTTAACCACTGAGACATAGCCCCAGCCCTTTTTATTTTGAGACAAGTTGCTAAGTTGCTTACAGCCTCATTAAGTTGCTAAGGCTGGCCTCAAACTTGTGATCCTCTTGCCTTGGCCTCCTGAATTGCTGGGACTATAGGCATGTGCCACCGCACCCGGCCTAGCTGGGCTTTAAGAGGAACAACTTGGTGGATGGCTGGAGGTGGACTGAGGGCAGGGTGAAACAGGTCTTTAGGGCTGAAAGTATTCACAACTAGAACAGCAGGGAGAGATGTTATCTAACAGAGGATGCACAGATCTAATCATGCTGAGTTGAAAGTTGGAGAAACCAGGCAGGCAGGGCAGGTCAACCCACCAGTACACTCAGCTAGAGGACATGTGGGGAACACAGCACCTCTAGCTGAGTGTACTGGTGGGTTGACTGCCCCCATGTCACTGCCACAAGCTGCTTAAGGAGGCTCAAAGGCTTTCCATAAGAAGTATGAGTTCTTCCTGACACAATACCTACTAATCAATGCAGGAATTTGAAAACCTCCAGTGATCACTGTTCCAGGCAAGTCATGGCTGGATGCTCAAACTAGTGGGTCAGGGCTGGGGTGCAACTTAGTAGCAGAGTGCTTGGCTAGCATGTGGGAGGCCCTGGGTTCCATTCCCAAAACCTTGCTACTCCTCAAAAAAGAGCAAATCAAAGTGGGTGAAAGCATTAGGAGAAACCTACTCATACAGTCTCTAAGTAGCTCCCTACAAATATTCATTAAGGTCAAAGGGAAATGATCAGCTGTCCAGTGCAGCAGCCTGGCAGACACCACCTTCCTCATCTGAGAGAAGTGGACAGTTCCAGTGATGGGAAAAGCAACATCACACATCCCCCGATGTGATGCTGAGAACACAGCATCACTGCCTGCTGTTCCTGCCCAAAGCACAAGACCAAATTTAATCACGAGGAAACATCCAAACAAAACAAAACAAAACAAAAGCCAAATTGAAGGGCATCTACAAAAGAACTGACCTGTATTCTTTAAAATGATCAAAGTCACAAAAAACAGACCAAACTGCTCTAGAGTAGAGACTAAAAAGAATAAAAAACAAAATGTAACATGAGGCTCAGGATTAGGTCTGGAAACAAAATAATTTTTGTATGCTGCTACGAAAGACATAACAGATGAAATGAAAGTATCTACAGATTACAGATAAGATTAGTACTGAATTAATGCTAATTTCCTAATTTTGATAACTGCTTGCTAATTCTGTAAGAGAATGTTTTCAGGAATATCCACTCAAGTATTTAGAAGGAAAGGTGCATCATTATCTGTGATTTTCAAACATTTTATAGAAAGAATAAAACATTTTATAGAGAGAACAATAAAACCAGAGATATACAGAGAAAGGATGATGTAGCAAATGTGGTAAAATTAACATTTCGGCAAGTTGGGAGTTTTTATAACTTAAAATTGTTAGACTTATTAAATATTTCAAAATGAAAAAGTTAAGGGAGGGGGGCTGGAGTTGTGGTTCAGTAGTAGAGCACTTGCTTGGCATGTATGAGGCCCTGGATTTGATATTCAGCACCACATATAAATAAACAAAATTGAACAAAAGATCCATTGACAGCTTATAAAAAAAAGGGGGGGGGGGAGGTGCCCTACCTACCCCCAAACTCTAAAGTGCAGGTCAACACAGAGTGGCTTAAACCACTCATATTTGCTTCCTGAAGATTTTCTCCTTGTCCAAGTGGAAGGTTCTAGGAGGAAACTGCTATCCCAGTATCAAGAGATAGACGGTGAGAAGGTTTTGGGTATAGAATGGACTAAGCGAGGTTGCAGATCTGCTTATGATTATGCAGTGTGCTTACTAAGATTTAATCCTAGGTACCTGTTGCATAGAAAACCCTGGAAATAACCACAAAGTCTCTGGCGAACTTCAACTTGAAAGCTGTATTCCCTGATTTAGCACTTCCTAAGTAAATATTAACAGTCACTTCAGCTTCACAGGCTGCTGATGAAATGACTGGCAGAGGTGGTGAGTTATCTATACCACACAGTACTTCATATCATTACAGAAAACAATGACATTAGAAAGAACACTGAGAGAGAAGTATCTACCTGTTTTAAATTAATATAAACCTGTACTTTTTGAGCTCAACTTTATGGTTTTTTTGTGGTTCTGTGGATTCAACCGAGAGCCTTGTGCTTGTGAGGCAGGCACTCTACCAACTGAGCTATATCCCCCAGCACCCTGCCCCCCCCTTTTGAGCTCAACTTTTGAATCTAGGGGTACTTAACCACTGATCCACATCCCCAGCCCTTTTCTGTCTTTTATTTTAGACAGGGCCTCACTAAGTTGCTGAGGCTGGTTTTGAACTTGTGATCCTCCTGCCTTAGCCTTCCAAGTCACTGAGATTATAGTGCCGCTATAATATATATATTATATATATATATGTGCCGCTATATATATATATATATATATATATATATAATATATATATATATGTGCCGCTGCAGCCAGCTTGAGCTCAACTATTGATGCTCAGAACCCACCTGAGTATGTGCCCACTATGTCACCTTTTCCTCAAAGGTCATCAGCTTTGAAAGCAGCCAGGAGAAAATCAGGGAACAAATGGTGTCAAACTAGAGGCCAAAGTGACACATGGTAACTCTAAACAAATTGTTTTAACACAATTAAAATCCTGTCATTTCAAGAATACTGCAGAAAATTTTAAGACAGCCTGCTTTTGTAAACTCCAAGTTGTGAATGTGGTTGAAATTCAGCTGCATGAGCACAAGATATCCAAGCATTCTGTTTTCTTACTTCTGAAAAAGCATACTATCAATACACATTCTCAGGTACTTGTTCAGCAATGCCACCAAGGGCTGTAATACTCACAACTATGCATGAACATATAGAGTGTCCAAAAGAGTGGAGAATATGATGATAAATATGCCTTTCCTTGCCCTGAAGGAGCTTACAGATTATAGGTGACACAGTCAGGCAAGTGACAAGCAGTGTTATACACATTCTGGCTGGGTGCAAAGTTGGCCAGAGGAGAGGCCTAACTCACCACAACTGCAGTCCTGACGACAAAGCAGCTCCCACAAATTGAGAAGTTTAATAAATGCCACACAATAGCTTCACAGCTGCATGGAGGACCCACAGTCTGACAACTGTCAGAATGCTGAGCATTTTCTCCAAGAACATCTCACAATAAATCACCACAGTTTTCAGAAACTCCAGAAGGTCTAGTTCTCAATGAAGTTTCCTGTACACAGTGAAAGGCCCCATATGCTCCAAGGTCAGACTCACCTGTGGCTTCAATGTACTCGATACATCTTTCAATAAAAATGGGGATCGGCTTCTCTGGAGTTACGACTGTTGTTAAGGGCACCCCAAAGTAGTTACTCTCCCAGGTTGCCTTTGTGATGGATGGTCGAGGTTTGGGCTTTGGTTTCTGTCCAAGAAAAAGGAAGCACAAAAATAAAGTGAGTACAGTCATGTATCAAAAAGGTTCTAGAGAGGAATGCACAGTGGGACAGAAACTGATGGAAAGATTTCAAGTAAGATTTTTAAAAAGACCCACTTGCTCGTCTCACTAATTTTGCATTTTCTGGTCTACTAATACCAGACAAGATGCCAGAAAGTTGCCAAACAGTCACACGTTGAGTGTTGAGACCACTTTATTAGAACAAAGATGTTTATAAGAAGCAGGCCAAGTTTATTTAATAAAATAACAAAAGATGACTATCCACATCCTTTATCAGGGATGCACTGGAGTAAACAGGAAGTTTTCCAAACGCTCCACAAGGATAAAGTTATTAGGTACTCAGAGATGGCTAAAACCTTCAAAAGATAAAAGCTAGATGGGAAAACTAATAATTTCCTCTTTTCAGAAAAGACGTACAGCATACACTCTGCTAGGGCTGACACCCCCAACAAGAATTCCCTTTGATACACCAGTCTAGGGTGAATTCCCAGTGGTTTCCACATTAGAAAACAGTAGACAACTAATAAAATAAGAAAATTAATGTGCTTCTTTGTCTATTCTTTCCCCAAAGTCATCTTCCTTATGAAGTAGTGGCAGCAGCAATAGCAACTATTTGAGAACTTACTATGTACCATGCAAGTTCCAAATTTAATCTTTAAACTTCACAAGATTTTGTTTCACAAAGGAGAAGTTTCAGGTGCCTAAATAACCTAAAGAGTAAGAGGCAGCCTGGTGTGGTGGCGCACGCCTGTAATCCAATCGACTTGGGAGGCTGAGTCAGGAGGATCGCGAGTTCAAAGCCAGCCTCAGCAACTCAGTGAGACCCTGTCTCTAAACAAAATACAAAATAGGACTGAGGATGTGGTTCAGTGGCCGAATGTCCCTGAGTTCAATCCCTGGTTCAAAAAAACAAAACAAAACAAAACAAAACACCTACTAAAAAGAGGGCAACCAAATAGGATCAAGGCAAACACACCCAAGTGTGTCTGAAGCAATTTGGTTTCATTTCCAAGTTGATGAGATCAATATAGAAGGGCAGACTGACTTGGAAATTTACACAGGCTATAAACATAGTTAGGGTAGGGATCTTTACATAAAACCCACTGAAGGAGGCGAGTAACTGCCAGGTCATCTGTCGACCTTTCCCTTCCCTTCCCCTGCCCATCCTCATTCCTTTGAGTACCCTTTATAAGGGAACAAGTCACTTCCTGTTTAGTCTGAGATTCTTCCCCATCACCACTGGCCCCTGCCAAGTACTGGGTATTAAACCCAGAGGTGCCTTACCATTGAGTAAATGTCAGCTTTTTCTTTTTTTTTAATTAAATTTTGAGACAGGGTCTTGCTAAGTTGCTAATTTGCGATCCCCCTGTCTCAGCCTCCTGAGTATTCTGGATTACAGGCCTGCACCACCATGTCCAACTTAGTCTGAGATTCTTTGAGAATACCCTGTACAAATGAGTAGTAAAAAAGAAAATTCACTAGGCATGGTGGTGCATAGCTATAATCCCAGTGACTCAGAGGCAGAGGCAGGAGGAGTGCAAGTTCAAGCCAGCCTCAGCAACTTAGTGAGACCCTGACTCAAAATTAAAAAGCAAATGGGGGTGCTGGGGATGTAGCTCAGTTGGTACAGTGCTTGCCTTGCATGCACAAGGCCCTGGGTTCAATCCCCAGTACCATGAAGAAGAAAAAAAAAAAAAAAAAAAAAAGACAACAAAATGTATACTAAAAAAAAAAGAGCAAGTCTGTTTCTGGGCTGCTGGTTGGTGATACTTTAGAGGACAAACGAAAGGCAAAGAGAAGTCCATCTTCACACACCCTGCTGAGTGGTTCAACATGGAGGACACTGGGATCCTAGAGAACTACACAAGCCACAAGGCCTGGTCCTGCCCACTGCTGGCCAAAACCTGTGACAAGGCCCCTAAGTCAAACAGGCTCTCACTTTGGACTTTTTACCAAAGAAGTAAGCAAAAGAAAGTTAGTGATGGATGATCTATTTTTACAGAAAATAATTTAACCAATCTAGACTGTCCAGCATATTTTACTTGTATAAAGTACACCATAAAGAATTTAAGTTTTGAATCAGGCGTGGTGGTAGACACCAGTAATCCCAGCCACTTGGACGGCTGAGGCAGGAAGATCACAAGTTTAAGGCCAGCCACAGCAACTTAGAGACCATACTTCAAAATAAAAAGGGCTGGGGAATGTGGCTCAGTGGTAAAGTGCCCCTGGGTTCAATGTGCAGAACCACTGAACGCAGCCACCCCCGCCCCCCCAAAAAAAGAAAAAATTAAGCTTTGAAATCTAACAGTCAGAATTCTGACAAGTTTTGTGAACTGGGTCAAACGATGTGCCTTCTCTACCTCTGTGAAGTGGAGCCTGGTCACAAAGCAGTCATGAGGGTTAAGTGATATAAGGTATGGAAGTGGCTCAGCACCTTGTACACAGTGGTCATCCAATAAACACGGTTTTACAAAGGAAAGAGAAGAGCTGAGTCCTGTTGTTACACATTTTTGCAACCAGATGCATCAAGCAAATATCTCCCTGAAAACTTCTCTAACATCTGAAAGGTTAACTCTAGAGCAGGAATAAGTATAGTCAACCATCTGTGTTTAAACAATGTTCTTCCATCAATCCTGCCAAATTTCCCTGTCAAAACTAACCTAAGAACATTGTTCTTCAGTAAAATTAAGACTTCCAAGTAAACTGCTGTAAAGGGGGATAAAAGGGAAGCTGTGAGGAAGTGCCTCCTAATCACATAAAGCCTTCTAGACAGTTCTTGGAGCCAGACAAGTTTTAATCTCATATTTCTTTTTATTTGTATTTATGTATGTATGTATGTATGTATGTATGTATGTATGTACTGGGGATTGAACCCAGGGGCACTCCACCACCGAGCCACATCCCCAGCCCTATTTTGTATTTTATTTAGAGACAGGGTCTCACTGAGTTGCTTAGGGCCTCGCTAAGTTGCTGAGGCTGGCTCGAGATCCTCCTGCCTCAGTCTCCCGGCTAATCTCATATTTCTTTACCTTATTGGGACCAAACAAGATGATGCAGGTATGTTCTATCAATCAAAGTTGGCTAAAAACTTTAGCTCTAGTCAACTGAATACTTTGATGCACCAGACTCAAAGTTTTTTCACATGTGTTACTACACTCAAATTCACAACTGATCTGTGGGTGTGGATGTTAAGCACCCCACTGGATTTTCCTAGGACTTTCCAATAACTCTGCAATCCCATCAACCTCCTGCTGAAGGAGGTGGATTTTCCCCCACCCTCTCACCTTTTAAAAAAGTTAAACAAACTTTGGTTTACAGAATGTGAATATATCCTTAAGATAATTGAAGATTCTTTAGGGTGTCACAAAATTAAGCAACGAATCTTGTACAAATAATTCTAAACCTGCGTAGTAAGGAAATCAGGAGTTTGTGGCGTGTGCCAAGGGTCAAGCCAGACTGCACATATAGTGATGGATACTTCAGGTGTCTGAAAGATTACTGGGCACACTTCAGCTGGAAATGCCATTTTTGAGAGGCCTGCCAGAAATCTCAGACATGTGTCCCACATCACAGATTCGTGGGGAGCACTCTGAGCAGCAGGTGCTTAGAGAAGATAAAATGACACTACTCAACATCCATCTTCTTTGGGGGACACTCACTCAGTGGGCTGACCTGAAAAAGCATCTAGCTAAGGAAAGCCAACCCATGAGAACCATCTACAAATCTGTGCCTCAAAGTATAGGGTACAACTGGGTAAAAAATGGAACAGTGGGGGCTGGGGATATAGCTCAGTTGCTAAAGTGCTTGCCTTGCAAGCACAAGGCCCTGGGTTTGATCCCCAGAACCGCAAAAAAAAAAAAAAAAAAAAAAAAAGAACAGTGATCCACTTGACTCACTGAGTGTGCTGCACAGTTATGTCAACCTCAGCACCACCCTGAAAGGTAAGGTCAGACACACGGTCCAGAGGGATGCGTGGAGAGATTCCAGCCCAGTGTGCAGAGTGCTGTCATTGCCAGCTGTCAAAGTCCACGCTACTCCCTCCATGATGAAATGCCATTGCCCAGACACAGGGCTGGACCAGCTTGGATCACCTTCACTTTGACTTCTTGGCACCTTATATAAATAAATAAAATAAAGGTCCACTGACAACTAAAAAATATTTTTAAAAAATTAAAAAGAAATGCCTACTTCTTAGTCTTGAAACTGATCATGTGTCAAAGCTTATAAACAATGGTTTATGCCAAGCTGCATTTGGGGGAAGAAATTATTGGAATGAGCCTCTGGCCTCTTGGCTTTTGAGAAACAGGGCATAACCGCAAAACTCAAGACTGCGACAAAATAGGAAGCTACATTCACACCTGCCTCTGCTCCCTACTGGGGTGTAAACCTACCCCACAGCCCCTCCCAGTCCATAGGGGCAAGATAAAGGGTAGAATGCCAGTCATGGAATAAGACGAACCAGGAGAAGGGGCCCTTTCTTCTCCCAGAAGACATTTGGAATTAAGAGCCTGATGTGCAGTGGGATCTCAACAAGTATGCTGAACAGTGTCCAATACTGCACCAATAGTCCTTCCCTGTTCCACGCCTGGGTAAGGACTGCCTGGGTGCAGATCTCTTTACCTTTCATGTTCTGCTCTCACTAACATGAGGCTCAGAGGCCCTGTTCATACTTGGATGGTACTGTATCAAAACCCTTTTAAAAAACCAGATGTCACTCTATGGGCACTGAATAAGGTGTAGTCACTTATGTACACACCCAACTATTTTTCTACTAAGTTTCTAGAAAGCAAGGATCTTGGTGTTTTTCTTCTTTAATGAATTATCTAAGGTCATGTAGGGAAGTGGCAATAGAGCTAATACCAGGACCAAAAGTCTCCTCCCTCCCTTGATGAACTTACACTCTGACTGGTAAAAGATGCAGCCCAGGAACAGCTGACCTGGACATCACATAGATGAGAACTAACTAAATGACAAAGCAAAAGGCCAGAAGGACTGTCAGTACACAGGCAGTTCCAGGCCTCCAGCAGAGAGGGCAGCCTCCCTCTCTGGATAAGAATAATCTATCTTCTGTGAAAACAGAAGTGATCCCAAGTTGTCAACTTCAAATATTTTCTTCTGCTCTCCATAAATACTCTTATACATGTCTAAGTACCTATTCAGATTTTTGGGTCAGATAATGTGGTAACTAGAGTTTTGTACCAACTAGCATAGTCTCCCAGGCATTAAACTCAGGAGTACTTAGCCACTGAGCCACAACCCCAGTTATTTTTATTTATTATTTTGAGACAGGATCTTGCTAAGTTGTTTAGGGCCTCACTAAATTGCTGAGGGGGGCTTTGAAATTGTGCTGCTCCTGCCTCAGCCTCCCAAGCTGCTGGGATTACAGGCGTGTGCCACCACACCTGGCTAGCATAGCCTTTTAAGTGCTGGTAATGTAGTTAACAAAGACAATAAAAAGGGGCTGGAGTTGTGGTTCAGAGGTAGAGTGCTTGCCTGGCATGTGTGAGGCACAAGGTTCAATCCTCAGAACCACATAAGAATAAATAAATAAAATAAAGAAAAGGTATTGTGTCCACCTACAACTGAGAAAAAAAAAAACAGAATCCAGCCAGGCACAGTGTTGCACACCTGCAATCCCAGCTACTCAGAATGCCGAGGCAGGAAGATTTCAAGTTCAAAGCCAGCCTCAGATACTTAGCGAGCCCCTGCCACAAAATAAAAAATAAAAAGGGGTGGGGATGTAGCTCAGTGGTAAGATGCCCCTGCATTCACTCCCTAATACCACAAACAAAAGAAAGAGAATGCAGGCTTTTGGATATGCTACTTTTTAAAAAAGGCAGAATATATACAACACAGTCTGGAAAAGGGATGGTGTCATCTGAATGGGGAGGAGAGGGAAACCAATAGAAATAGAGCCCCAGAGGATCACCCAAGGCTTGCAGGTTGTGTGGTGACACACTCATGGAATAACTGTAGTGACAGAATCTTAGAAAAACTGAAAGATTCCACAAATGACATTACTTGAGCTTCTTCCACATTCTATAATCAACACTGCATTTCTGATCAGCAATTATTTTCTTGTTTTCAAAAGGACCTTCCTGTTACTTGTCCCCCAAATGTCCTCCTGCTACTGGCGCAGAATAAATCCAAGCTCAAGTTTAAGATAAAAACTGTGGGCAGACTAATTCTTGCTGGTGAAGTCTATTCTTTACGGACAAATGTTCAGCTTTGGTCTCCTTCAAGCTGGCAGTAGTAGCATGATTCACTCACTCACTAGCTGAAAGCATTTTTAGGACTGAACAGGAAGGAGCATGAAGTCCTGGCCTTTCTACCACTTAGCTTTCCTGAATTATGGGAAAAGAAAGGAAGGCCAGTCATCCACCACAGGCCCCAAATAGAGATCATAGCTTTTTGCTCTACAAAGGCATGAAGTCTGGCAAAACTGGTCCATTCCTGTTGCTCTCACTGACTCAATTCATGACCAGTGCAACTAGGGACTAAGCAGAGAGGAGGGTCTGTGAGATCCAAACACCCTCAGTGCCCTGCCTGGAATTCTATGCACGTTGATACTGCACTTCCCAGCGGTGTGGCCCCTTCTTTATTTGCTTGCCTCTTCCTGAACACTGAATGAATTCATGTATAAATCCTTCCCTTTGGAAGGAGAGGTGATTCCTGACTAAAGTTGAAATCACCTGGATCCCTGCAAAGGTATTTCAACATTACCAGGTAGAGAGAACAAGGTAGCTCAGTGAAGCATCACCGCAATTCTCTGTTGTTTGAAAAATAGATTTGGTTGCCTATTGTAATTTTATTTATTTTAGGCACAGGTATGTGCTGAAAGCTAAGGCAGATAGTTAAAAGATAGTCTATTTTTATCACCAAAACACAATACAGAAGTTCTTCAGGCTTAAAATAAACAGAGAACCCAGTTGACAACAGTTTAAAACAATTTCTCGAAGTTCTAGTGGCTATTTCATGGTCTCCATGCCATTTTTGTCTTCTACTCAACTAGACTCTAACACCCAAAACAAACACAGCATCATGCCATTCTTAGGGAACAGTGTGGGGAAATGGACTTTGTTTATACATAACCAAGGTCCTTTGTTTGAATGGGCAAATAGAATGTATTGATTGAGTGGCACCTGACCACTGAATATTAGCAGCTTTCTTGTGGATTCTAAAACTCTAAAAACCCAGCGGAAGTAGAAATCAGAAGACTGGGTTCAAATACTTCAGCTCTGATGGCCATGCATGGTGGCACACACCTGTAATCCCAGTCACTTGAGAGGCTGAGGCAGGAGGATCACCAGTTCAAGGCCAGCCTGGGTAACACAGGGAGATGCTGCCCCAAAATAAAAAAAAAAGGACCTGGGAATGGAGATCCCTGGGTTCAATCCCCAGCACCACTCCAAAACAGGCAAACAACCACCATCTCACCGAGTAGGGCTAGCCTTTTCTGAAGCACACACTGAGCCTTTCCTGAGCAGGTTATAAAGAACTCAGTCTCATAGCATTCAGCTTGCCTATCAAATCAATATCCCTCCCAGGGTAGCAAGCAGTCCACTTCTCCAGCTGGTTTTTATTCACACTAGAAACTTCAACTCTGCGCTAGGCCTCACAGAATGAGAGCTGTGTCCACACAAAGCCACAACAACCAGCCAATTCACTGAATCCAATGAAATAAGCCAATTCACTTGGGGAGTGGGGGGAACACAAACTGTCAAACTGGTAACTTGGTGCCTTATAGACCAAACAATGCCTGATTGAATTGGTTAGCTTTTCAATAGGTTGTCTTGTCATGTGGCAGCTACAGTGAGTGAAAGATTTTCTTTATCATTCTTTTTTGTCTTTTTTCTTTTTACACAAAAATAAGAACACATCAGATAAAAGGGTAAATAGCCAATAACGTCCTTTCTTTAAGTCATGGTCAAACACATCATATTCAGGACATTTGTAGAGCAAAGCTCCCCAGTTTATTTCTTGGCTTTAAAATAAGGGCCTCTGATCCCAATCTCATCTTTGCAAACGCACGGGCACTGGGAGACAGAGACCATGTGCAGCACCAACGCTTCAGACAAAGCTCTATTCACAAACCTCGCTGAAGTGCAATCAGAGTTTCAATTTCATTCAGCAGCATGCGGAAGGCTCCCACTGAGGGTGGGTTGCTGAATGGTTCCTCTGGGAAAAGAACCCAGAAGGAGAGTCAGCTTTACAGTCTGCACTTTCATTAGGAGAGATGAAAGCTTGTCCCTCACTCTGACTCCAGTTTCACTGCGAAGAACCAATCTAGCAAATTAGCCAAGGGAACTGGGTAATTTTTCTTTCTCCCCCATTGGTGCATTGGCACCCAGAGCAGAGGTTTTTTCACTAGGACAGCTGCCAAGGGAAGCACCAAGAAAGCAGTCAAGTAACACAAGGGTTAAAACTTATGCAGAAAGGAGGGAAGGAGTTGGTCAGCTAGGCCAGACCAGCTGTCTCCTTTCTCTGAGTATGACAAGCCTATTTCACTTTCAGGTTTCCACTCACCCCATGCCAATGCTTCAGTCCAGTTACACACTAAGAGCCACTAAGGCTTCCCTGGCCTGCCCCATGTTCATTCCTCCCAAACTAAGAGGAAGGTGCTCCCTCTTTTACAGCAAAGTATGGAGAAGTGACTCATGTGCTCCAAGTCCAAGGGAGGAAGTAGGGGAGCTGGGATTTGACCAGAAGCCCCAATTCCCAGAGCCTCGGATGCTAATCACTATACCCCACTCTACCCGAACATGCGCAATCCCTGCCGTGGGTGCTCAGCCACACCCAGCCTTCCCTGGGCAAGAAAGAGCTGGGCCATTCCCCAGGAGTGTCTGGCATGGAGGAGGGACAGAGCTGTTTTCCATGATCAACTAAAACTGGAGTGCCTGGCTTTCCCCTTGCTTCAAATAAATGTCATATTGCTTTGCCATGCCAATAAAAATCAAATGCCAAATCCCCAACAGAGGGGCTGGGCTTGGCCTTCTCTGACTTACTGGTATCTTGTTTTTCCAGTAAAACAAGTGTCAATCTGCATTCTTTTCTTTCTTTCTTTCTTTCTTTTTTTTTTTTTAATATTTTGTAGTTGCTGATGGACCTTTATTTATTTATATGTGGTGCTGAGAATTGAACCCAGTACCTCGCACGTGCTAGGCAAGTGCTCTACCACTGTACTATGACCCCAGCCCATCAATCCGCACTCTTTTATTTTATTTTTGGAACCGGGGATTGAACTCGGGGACACTCAGCCACTGAGTCACATCCCCAGCTCTATTTTGTATTTTATTTAGAGACAGGGTCTCACTGAGTTGCTTAGGGCCTCACTAAGTTGCTGAGGCTGGCTTTGAACTCGCTATCCTCCTGACTCAGCCTCCAAGTTGCTTGGATTACAGGTGTGTACCACCACGCCCAGCAATCTGCACTCTTAATGTGCAATTTTGGTAGGAGGTTTGCTCTGGTAGCAAAGGCTTTCCTGCTCTCTGCACTGGGCTGACAAGCAACCACGCTCATTCCAAAACACCATTCTCCATTGCAGGAAAAGACAATTTCACCTTTCATTCACTCTTTCCAAAGACTATTCCTAAACTAACTCCTGGCTTGCAATTGCTCTTGGACCAGAGGAATTGTTTTTATTTGACTCAAAGAAGCATGGGACACATCACTAAGGATGGGCCGGCAGTCTCAGCTCCTCACATGGGGACCTGGCAGCCCTAAGTGAGGTGATTCCAGATGAAGAAGCTTGGCCACGAGCACGAACACAGCCATCTCTAAGGCTCCAAGGCCAGGTGTTCTTGCTGAGCTTGCAGCAGAATGAGAGCTTTTGAAAGCATAGCTTGTTTTGGAATGTATTTTAAACGAATCACTTTCAGTATTAAAAATGTCGCCAGAAGTCAGAAAAAAATCATAACTCAGTATACTATTATGCCACCTTCCTAACTCGCAGGTGTGCAAACACCCCCACAATTTAGAAGCCTGTCAGGTTCAAATAGGCTTTCCTGGCAACAGGCTTCCCTGGGAGTGGAAGAGGAAGAAAAGAAAGCCAAAATGTTCAAAATGTTTGGATTCCAGATCATTAAACAGGAGCTTTGGGAAAATATTGGGAGGCTGTTTTCTGGCTTTCTATGTAAGGATGCTTTTGATATGTCTACTTCCCTCCAACCTCTGGAGATAAAATACTGGAGGCAGATCAAATGAAGGACTCCATGTGGAAAAACGAGCTGAGGAGAATCCAACAGAACAATGCATTGATATAGACTATCACCCAACGGGCAGATGAGGGGAGGCAGAACACATGTCACTGCCCTCTGCTCTGACACTGCATAAGAAAACTCTGGAAATTCCTGGTTCATGGTGACTGGGGAGCATTGTGCACACAATGAGAGATCACAAAGTGGATGCGATTTCCTTGGGAGGCAATGGAACCATGTCCCTCCATCTCTGAGGGCCCTAAGTGCTGCTGAACTAGCCTCCGTGCTATGTTACAACAGAATCGTCAGCTCTCAAGACAGTCTGGACTCTAGAGCCTTTTGATTTGGTATGTCTTGAAACAGCACAAATGTTTCTGGCAACTTTGCTTTACACAGGTCCCTGTAATACCTCCAGACAAGTGACTTTGTTCTCTACTGTTTCACAGGAAGGAGAGCAGCAAAAACTTTCGATGTAGAGAAACCATTCTGTGTATCATAATGCTGGTCAAGGGCTGTTGTATTTCTGCTGTGATCTCTCATCAAGATGTCTTTCTCTAGAAAAACAGAATATGTCCTGCTATTCTAAATGGGGAATAAAAGAAAAAGACTAAGTTGGGGACAGGGTACCACTTAACAGACTTTTGCCCTACAAACTATGATTCTACTATTTCTTCAATAGATGAAGAAAAAAGACTTCATCTATTGCTGCACCAGGGTTACTGCCTCTACATCCTGCAGAGCAGAGTATACATGATGCATACTGGTCACTATTTAATCCCTTCTCATTTTCCTCCCTGCCCCACTTGTGGTTCCCTAAGTAAAATATGAGTCTGTCTTGCTGGGCGTGGTGGAGTATGCCTGTAATCCCAAGTGGCTATGGAGGCTGAGGCAGGAGGATCAAAAGTTCAAAGCCAGCCTCAGCAGCTCGGCAAGACTTGAGTTGTACATGTGGATATGTATGGCAAACTCAAAAGGGGGACTGTAAATAAAATGTAAGATATAAAAAAGGGGTGGGGATCTGGTTCAGTGGTAAAGTGTCCCTGGGTTCAAGCCACGGTACCAAAAAGAAAGAAAGAAAGAAAGAAAAACAAAGATGCTCTCACTGATAGCAGCAACTTTCTGAAGGATACAATAAATGAAACTAGACAGCACTTCAATTTTATAAATATGAATCTGCTTTCTAACTCTCAGTGGCAAGACTCTTTCCATTTATGTACCTGAAAGCCTTTCACTGCTTTGTCCGTACAAATAAGCATCAATTTCTCACTAATCTAGAATGTAGAAACCTCTGTGAATCATCAAGGGAAAGAATGAACATTTAAGAGATGTATGGATGATATGCATATTTAGCAGTAAGAGACTAAGGCACATAGTTCTACAATCTGATGCTGAAGTAAAGAAAGAACAAGTATATTGTCACTGGCTTGAACACTTGACAGGACACAGACAAGTTCTGCACCATCTGCTCATTATGACAATTACTCATTGTTTTAGACAAAGACAACTCAGGCTACTTATCCAAAGTCCCAACTACTTGCAGGTTACCAGTAGTAGTGATTTGAGATACCACTAACTCTTTAAAGCAAGGTCAAAGATAAAATATCTTTCTCTCACACACAGGACAAATTTTTTTTTTTTTTTTTTTACCAGAAGTTGTCCTTGAAAAGTCATCATCAATCAACTCTCCCTGAGCCAGTACACAAACCCCCTCTATGATTCATTGTAAACTGGTGTCTTACCTTAGTGTTCCTCCTTAGACTACGAAGGATATTCCGCCTCCTCGGGTCTTCATCTGTTTCATATGGAATGACAGCATTGTCCCCTTTATAACCTTGGGATGCCTGATCCTCCTCTTTCTTCCGGATGGGCCCCAGTTCATCATCACTCCCCACGCTGAAACTGGTTCGGTAACTAGCAAACCGCCCCAGCCGGGCGCATCTCGTCCTGTATAGCACTGGCTTGCTCACGATAGATACCTTGCGGCCTCGCTCTAAAGAACTGGTGTCCATCTCACTGTCGGAACCATTGCCGCTGCCATTGGACTGGGCTTTGTTAATGTTCCGAATGGTGATGATTTTGCCTTGGGTGCTGTCATGGGGCACGGAATATATGTTTTCTTCTTCATTCCTCGGTTTGACCACAGCATCCATGGGTTCAGCATAGTCAGAAGGATCGAAGCCATCCTGAGGCAGCCAGGGACTAGAGGACACAGACTTCCTCTGTCCATCCCTATGGCCTTGGTCTAAATAAGACAGATCTCCCTTTGTAATTTCAAAATGGACAGGGGGCTTTGGTTTGACTGGTGGAGGTACTTTGTTGTTCAGTTTACTCTCAAAATTGCTCATGATGAAAGACAGCCCGTCATTTCCCTCCAGTTCCATAGAAAGCTTGGAATGGTCTTTGGACAGAGAGGGCAGTGATGTGTCTTCTCGGAAAAGGGTGTAAGATGGGGGCTCAATATCCTCTTCTGAATCCTGAAGGTTTGAGTTGCAGAGTGGTGAGCCAGCCCGGGGGGAGTTGAAGACCTCCTCGGTGGTGCTACAGGCTTCGGCAGCATTATCGTACATATGAGTGGCCTCAATTATGTTCTTTTTCTCTACCACATCTTTAAAAAATGGGTGAAAGATCTCAAGTTTGTGCTGGGGTTGGCTACAGGGGATACTTGTGAACCTTCCGTCAATTTCTTGAGCAATCTCCTCCCCCTCTGTCAGTTGTTCCCGACTTAAGTCATTGTCCAGGACGTCTATGGCGCCATCAGTGAGTGCTACAAGCTGGACAGGGATGATATCCTGCACTTCACAAAGAAAGGCACATAACATAGCCAAGGAGGCCTTACGTTTGGCTGAATAAAAAACAATGTACCCATGAACCAATCGGCTCTTTCTGATGCTAAACGAGGAATGGTATGAGAGAATAGACAGTTCAATTCGCTTTTTGTGTAGCCCAATTGGAAGTTCAAGTAAAACAGAGTTGTTGCTCCCACAATGGGAAGACTTACAGGTTTGGGACTGAAGGACAGGAAAGAGTATATCGTCTGCACTAAAAGGATCCCCACACATCAGACACATAACAATTCGCAGATCGACATCAGCCAAATCTTTGATGCTGGCAGTAGAACTGACCAGGTTTAAGTTTCGCTTTGAGTCTAGTAGCCCCTTCAAAACTTGACTGATTTGCTTCTCGTTAATGTTGCGTCCATAACCAATGCCAGCAGAAGCTGGGTCAAGAAAGACACACTGAAGCTTGCTAGCAATCTGCTGACCTTGTTGTATTAAGCTATGCAGGGTCTCTCCGCTGGTGTCTCCTCTCTTGTTAACCAGAATTAGTGTCAGGGGGAGGTGGACTAAATGATTATCCCGTCGGCCCAGTGTGGACTCTCTGCTTTTCTCTATACTCTCTACTACGTAGGACAGGGATTCCTTTGAATTGTAAAGGCAGAGACAGCCATGGGGCTGAAAGGTTGGTGTCTGGAAAGAGTTCACAGGAAGCCTGACATTCCCCTCTATTGGCCTCAGGGAAAGTTCATACATTTTACCATCTATCACATACTTGTCATCATTGGTACAAAGAGCTCGAATCTCATTGGCCAACTCTCGGGCGAGGCCATCTTTGCCCAAGATAACCAAGTTGATCCTATCAATGTTGGGGTCAGAAAGTGAATTTTTCTGATTCCGGTCAGATGGTCGGATAAACCGAGAACTAATCAAGTGCTCAATCTTAGCATCCACACATGCTGGGCAGCTGGGGCAGGTCTCTTTCGTTGGGTGGTACACAAAATGAATGTGCTTCAAAATGAGGGCGTCCCGCTCTGCCTGGAGCTTTTGTAGTGCTTTAAATCGCTGTTCCTCCCCCAGGACATCCTGAATGACACCCATCTTTTCTTTGCTGGGCTTAGCATCCAGCTCCAGTTCATAAAACAATTCTGAATATTCCAAAAGTAACTCCTGAAATTCTTCCTTTGCTTTGTCTATGATCTGCTTTTGATGTTTGCCATAAATATCCATGTACACAGATTCTTCCAGCCACTGATAGAAATCTTCATTCATAATAAAACTACGGGCCTCTTCCCAGGGTTTCCCGGGAGTTATGAAAGGCGAGGTCTCCAGGTTTTCCTTGAAAGCCCTTCTCATCTCCGCTCTCCTCCTCTCATTCCTCAGCTTCTCTAAGTGGGCCTCATAGAGCTGCTCTGCAGGGACAGTATCCATTAAGTCAAAGGGAATCCGTTCATTTTCCATGTTATCAATGTGGCTGGTGGCATCCCACGGTGTCTCTTCAAGCACCACAAACCACTTCAAGAATTCTGGTTTAGTCTCTAAGAGTTTTTTGGCTTTTATGCAGCTTAGGTGGTCTATTTCATCTAGATTAGGAATAAGAGCTTCAAAAGCTAATGGCAGGGCAGCCAGGTACAGCTTTCTCCTGCGCTCAATGTGCTCGTGCTTGAGGCGGTGGATGTGCTGTAGAAACAGCTTCTTGGCCTTCTGAGTCCCTTCCAGGTAGACATAGTCCTGGTACTCTGGGGAGGCCTGCATCTTTCGGCTGACACTCAACCAATTTTCATTGTGATTTTTCACAATGCGACTCACTAGCCACTCATACTTGTCTTTTGCTGTAGCTATCTGCTGGCTCTGCTGTTTGAGAGCTTCAAAATAAGGAATAATTTTCGTCTTTCCCCGACTTTTATCAATGAGTTGCACTAAGGTGCTGAAAGCCAAGTCCACATTTACATTGGATCGTGCTGAGGTCTCTACAACCTGAAGGTTCTTTTTGCTTAAGGCAAAAGTATGTGCATCTCTAATGTACCGCTCAACGCCCTCGTCACACTTGGTCAGGACCACCACTATGGGCTTTTTTGTTTTTGCAAGCTGATTGTAGAGATTGGAGACAAACTTGAGCTGGTCATCAAAGTTCCTATTCATGCCCCTGCTAACATCAATACCAAGAAGAAAACCATCCACCAGCAGCTTTCCATCTGGCATTTGTTTCTGCTCAAAGTCCTGTTCCAGCCCCAGCTGGTCAGTGCAAAAGTACATGAGTTTTTCAGCTGATGCAAGCTTGGTTGCAGCAGCTCTCTTGATGTAGGGCTGCAGGGCCGTGCTTCGATGAGGTTGAAAAGTCTGATCATCAATAAATTCAGTCTGCTCCACAATGTGCATCTTACATTCCACACAATCCTCCAGGGAGCGGCTAACTTCTCCCCAGTAGAGAAAGTGGTCATTATTGACCACTCGCCCACCAAAATCACTGGTGCTGAGGACAGAGGTATGGTCCAAGTGAAATTCATCAGCACTTGGGCGCACAAAGCGGTTGCAGAGACAAGACTTCCCAATGCCACACTGGCCTTTCTCCTTCTCGGTCCCAGACAATCCCACCACACTGATGTTGTAGGTGGGAATGCGAACATCTTGCTTTCTTGCCATCATCATCGTCGATACATCCTGCCACAACCAGCCACTTCCAAGATCAGATTAGTGTTTTCCAGTGGAGCAGAGGGCTTCTCAACATTACCAGTGGAGAATGGCTGCCCAAAAAGCACAAGGGTCAGGTCCCATAGTGCTTGTGTACCACTATGAGGTCAGTTTTCACCACTTCTCATCGCCAAATAGCCAACATTTCTTCCTAGAAAAAGGGGACAAAGAAAAGCCATCAGCATCATTTTGGAACCCAATTTTAATCACTGAACTATAACAAAATAATTTTTTTAACTCAGTAAGTGTTTAGTCAATACCTAATATGCCAGGCCTTATGGTGGGTGAAGATATTAGTGAATAAGATTGATATCTATGTGCTCTCGAAGAAGTAGAATCTCAACTAATACAGGAAGATATAAATAAAGAGTGTGCTAAATGCTAAAGCAATGTGTGAGAAATTTCTCCTTGAGAAAATGGCTGATTCCAGGGCTAGGACAAGGTGGGTATAAGATCAGCCAGGAATATCTTGTCTAAGAAAAAATGATGGGGCACCGTGCAAGGACATGAGTATCATCAGAGTGACTCCCACTGGCCAGGTCTGGGATGTTATTTGGTATTAGAATGCCAAATAATGACATGCTCCTAAAGAAACCAAGTTCCAGACTTCAGTAGAAACAAGTGGGGCATTCAAGGGAAAGGAGATAAACCTTCCCCATCCCTCCACTTCCCTAGGTGACTGCTTACATGAACAAAATCATAATATTTGTGACTGTCTAATGCATGTTTCTGTACATCTCTGAAATACTGAACAGGAAAGATTTGTACAAAATCAAAGTGCTTCTCCACATTACTCTGTAGTGTAGGTTTATAATTCTGTTTCAACCTATGAAGACACTTAAGTTTGACAGACTCTCAAGTAGGACTATTTAACAGAGCCACACTCCACTAATTCCTCACCCCAGGGTCTGGCAGGTCTCAAGGCCACGCCCTTGACCAATCTTGAAATGCAACTTGGTAATACCAGTCCTAATTGAAGTGACTACTGCATGCAGCTGGCAAATCATCCCTTGTCTGTGACTCAATTATTCTCTATAAAGTAGGTCTAATAATTTATCCCTTCAAGCAAAAATACTGGCTTGATTTTAAAATGAATTAAAATGCATTATTCAACACCTTGCTTAATTATGTTTTAATGGCATGATAATCTCAATTATCTGAAGGATACTAAAGAAAAGAAAGCAACAGTCAACTCTAGACAATGTAGAATAGAATTATAGAGACAACTAACTCCCACCCCAACCCAGTGAGAATTAGCTGGCATGGAAGTGGTTAATTTTTGGACCTCTGGTAACTTTCCACTTGTTAGAAACCTAATAAGTTCCTTGGTATAATAAGTACACTCGTCTTAGCTTTGATGTCTGGATAATGCAGTTTTACTAGTTCCTCAACAGGACTGAATTACACTGTAAACAAAGGCTGTTATAAATCTAAAGACATCTCAAACACTTTGTTTAAAGGAAATAACTATAAGTACCTGGTCACACACAATTTTCTAAGAGGTGGGTAAAAAAATTAGCTGAGTCACTAAATTTAATGACCCAAAGGCCACAAAGAGAAAGAAGAAAGCATATGTTCAAGACTTCACTATGTCTTAAGAGTTTAAATCTGATGGGAACTGGTATTCATACTGGGTAGTTGAGATGCTTTATTAGCAAAATCAAAATATGCATTCTAATAATTTTCCATTACTAATTCTTTTTAAACTGAAGAGTTACAACAGAGAAGAAAAGAATTCTTCAAAACAGTAACTCCCTCTATTTTTGAGTCTTACAGAGCTACTTAGATTAGAAAAAAACAAAGATCCTAACAGTTTCACATTTGATGCCACAAGTTAAGTACTTCAGAGAGGAACATATCTCAGGCATATTTTCTATACTTTGTCAAGACTATATGCTGTCATAAAACATACTGCAAACATCCACGTGCTTTTTAGAACTTGTCACCAGTCATCTAGAGCTGTTTGTGATTTGTTTAACCAAGACACTGGCTCCCTACCAGAGTGCCTCTACTAGAAAGTAAGAGGCTTTTTTCTTTTTTAACACCTCTACAAAATACCCAGGGTGAGAAGTGGTAACATTCCCAAGATAGCACACATTTCCTACGACCCAAAAATGCCTCTGTGATCCCAGGATTAGTGGGCACTGAAGTTCATACTGTAAACAGCTCCATCAGGACATGCCTGGTTCACCACCCTCTCCTCCCAGCAGCCCTGCCTGCCTCCCCACATCAGGAAATGGTCCTGAGCTCTGTGAGCTGGAGTGCCCTATAAGACACAGACCTTCCACCATTACTCACAACCAAACCATCTCCAGCTATGAGAAAATGCAACCACTTCCAGAAGTACCATCAACTAATACTATAAGGAAATTATTTCATAGGGAACTACTAGTAAAGGAAGCAAAATACTTGTTCTTTCCCCTAACCTAAATGGAATGGAAAAGGAATAGAAATACGCATTTCAACTAACAGTGCAGAAAGCATTTCCTAAACCTCCTTAATACCGCAACATCTTAAATTTCTGAATAGTTTTCAAAGCTATGAGTAACATGAGCCGTTAAGCAGATACTGGGTAAAACTGAGCTAGGGGAGGGGGTAAAAGGAAAGAATCTTCAAAAAAGCACTTTCACTGAGACCCACGCCTCAGTTTTTCTTCCAAATGGGCCAGGAAGAATGGGATACAAAAGGTCCAATAAGAACAGAACATGGGGTGGGGGATATAGCTCAGTTGGTAGAGTGCTTGCCTGTAAGCACAAGGCCCTGGGTTCAATCCCCAGCACTGCAAAAACAAAAACAAAAACAAAAACAAAACAGAACACTATTTTTTGGTCCATGGAAGCACTGAATTTAAACAAAACATACTTTTAAAAACTCAATGCTCCTATTTTCATATTTATAAACACTAAAATAAAATTTCTGGTCTCTGTTTTTCCTTTTGAACATAGACAAACTAGAGAAGATGGAAATACAGAATTCAAGGTCCTTTTTCACCCAATTTATTCATCCATGAAATCTAGATGAGACTCAAAGTTGGTGATATGCAAAAATGGTGCATCAGGGCATTTAGTTGTAAATAGGAATTGTAACCTTTCTTGTGGACCTGACTGAGATGTAGCAGGCATCTTCATTTTCTGTTAATCAGATTTCTGTTGGAATCTGAAGCGGTGCCATTATTCTTACTCATCTGTTTATGACACAAAGAATGTCTTATGAAATGACTATATCAGCTCTGCTTCCTGCTCATTATGTGAGTTTCTTCTCTCTGCCACAGTCTTCTGCCATGATGTTTAGCCTCACCTTGAGCCCCGAAGAATGGAATCTACTATCTTTGGATTGAGACCTTTGAAACTGTGAGCCCCCAAATAAACTTTCCCTTCTCTACAATTGCTCTGGCCAGTTCTTTTAGTCTTGGCAGCAGAAAAAGATGATTAAAACAGAAATTGGTGCCAGGAGTGGGGTTGTTGCTTTGACTAACCTGACCATGTGGTTCAGAAGCTTTTGGAGCTTTTTGGAATTGGTGGGAGAAATTTCGAGATGTGTAGCAGTGCAAGCTGGAAATACTTTAGAGTGTTGTAAGCAGAGATTAATGTAGATTCTGGTGGGAGCTCAGAAGACCAGATAGACAACAGGACTGTGGACAGTGAAGATTGGGTTTGGAGGAAAAGGAGGACACTAGGCTGGGGATGTAGTTCAGTGGTAGAGTGCTTGCCTCACATACACGAGGCACTGGGTTCAATCCTGAGTGCCACATAAATAAAATGAAGGTATTGTGTCCATCTACAACTAAAAAAATAATGTTAAAAAAATTTTTTTTTTTTTTTAAAAAAAGGAGGACACTTGGTAATTGGACTAGAGGCCATTTGTGTTATGTTCTGGTTGAGAAGTTGTCGGCATTTTGCTAGTGTCTTGAGACTTTCCGTGAAGCGGGTTTTAAAAGCGATGGACTTCTTAATCTGGCAGAAGAAATTTCTAGACAGCACAGCATTCAGGAAATAACATGGGAATTGCTGGAGGCTTTTAGCCAAGTTTTTGTGTGTGTGTGATATTTAGGAGTAGAAGGCAGAGCAGAAAGATTTGAAAAACTTGAACAGGAAAGGCAAAAGTAAAACAGGGGCTAAGGAAGCTACGGTTGTTAAAGACATTACTGCCACTAAAGAAATGCTAAAGACTTTACCCAGAGACAGTAAGAAAGATTGCCTGAGGGCATCTCAGGAGTTGGCAAGACCACATCCATCTCAAGCTCAAGCGAGTAAAAGTGAAAATTCTCTTGAGAAGAGACCAGTGGGGGAGCTGGAATTGGAGCTCAGTGGTAGAGGGCTTGCTTGGCATGTGTGAGGCTCAGGGTTCGATTTTCAGTACTGCATACAAATAAATAAATAAAATAAAAAAGGTCCATTGACAACTAAAAAATATTTTTAATAATAAGAATAAATCATACACACACAGTGGGGAATCCTTCTTGAATAAGGGGACCTAAGTTTTGTCAAGGTGCTCAATCACCCATACACTCAGAGGTTGCTTCAGCCAGGGTCCCTGGAGGCTTTACTACTGCTTGAGATGGCGACAGACCTTGGCCTCAACCACGTGGTGCTGGTTCTGCAGAAATGCAGGAAACTGTAGTTAGGGGGTCATGGAGACTTCCACCAGGATTTCAAAGGAAGGCCTGGGAGGCCAGGCAAAGTGCAGAGGTAAAACAGGGGCTCCTGCAGGCAGCCTCTGAAAGGGCAAAGTGTGGAGATATGAGGAGGAAGCTGAAACTGCAGTAGAGACCTCCAAGATTAAGAAATGCCAGTAATGTGGGACATTGTCCTAGGAAAGCTGCAGGATGGAGCCAACAGAAAGGCCACTTGGGCTGCAACCAACAAGGCCACACAAACTCTTTGGAGAGAACATCACGATGCCATCTGCCCCTGGTGCCAAATGTGGAGCTAGAGGACTTGTTTGTCCAGGTGGATTTGAGTCTTGCTTTGTTTTGGTACTATCCCTTACTCCTATGCCCCTATTTTTCTGAATGGAAATGTTTCCTCTACCTTTATATATTGGATACCTACAGATTACTTTTGATTTTTATACATGCTCATGATGTGAGCTTGCCCTGAGTCTCTGAGGAGAGTTTGGGCTTGAACTTTTGGGCAATCTTGAACTGTTGAGACTATGGGAACTCCTGGAAATGGACTGCATTGTGAGATGAGAAAGAGCTCATGGGGGCTAGAGGCGAAATGTTATGATTTGTATGTGAGGTGTCTCTCAAAAGTTCATGTGTGAGACAATGTGAGAGGGTTCAGAGGGGAAATTATTGAGTTATGAGAGTCTTAACCCAATCAGTGAATTAATCCCCGGATAGGATTAACTGAGTGGTAACTAGAGGCAAGTGGGGTGTGACTGGAGGAGATGGGCACTGAGGGCATGGCTTTGGGAGATATATATATATATATACATATATATATATAAATAAAAAAATATATAAAATATATATATGGCAGGTGGAGATCTCTGTGTTTTCTGATCATCATGTGAGCTGCTTACCTCTGCCACACTCTTCTGCCATGAAGTTCAAGTTCGGCTTAACCCTGGGCCCAGAGGAATGGAGTCTGAGACCTCTGAAACCATGAACCCCCAAATAAACTTTAGTAGAGGAGACACTACTAAAAAAAAGAAAAAGAAAAAGAAAAGAAAAGAAAAGAAATGACTACATCAGACTCAACAAGCTAAGAAAACACAATGTCCAAGACCAGTTAACAAAAAGGTCCCCACTCAATGGCAACAGTTTCATAGGAGCAAATTTCTTGCGTGGTTCAGAGGGATATCCATTTTTGTACTACTCTCATCTTTCCAATCAAGGACTGACAACCTAATTGAATACTTACAAAGAGAGAGATGAAAGGAAGGGCACTGTCCTTACTGATGAGTATATTTTTTTCCCTTCCTTCTTGCTGTACTGAAGAATGAACTCAGAGCCTCATATACTTTACCCCTGAGCTATACCCCCAGCCTTTTTTATTTTGAGACAGTATCTCACTAAGTTGCCAAAGCTGGCCTCCTTGAACCTGCAGGTCTCAGCCTTCCCCTGTGACTGGGGCTGGTGAGGATCTTATAGTTTATCTGATAAACAAGTTATGCTTAACAAAAAAGGGCTGGGCTTGCAGTTCAGTGGTTAAAGCACCTCTGGGTTCAATCCTGATACCATGTCCCCCCACTCTACAAAATGAGGACTGTTGGGCTCAAATTATGAAGAGGTATTTTACTTGTGACAGTCTTGTATGAAAGACTTTTTACCCCACCAATGTTATTGTTGGTAATACTGCCACCTCAACTCCTCACCTAACAAATTACCATAACTCCTTAGACCAGAGTCTAAGGAGTCAATCATCTCACATAAAAGAAAACACTATTTCGAATTCTTTGCACTTATATTTCTGCCTCATAATCCAATGCGATCAAAATAATAAAACTGGGGGTATGTTTCACGTATAGAAGACCATGACTTACAAAGGAAGAGAAGAGCAAACAACATTCCCAAATAGTACTGGTAGGTGCACCCACCCCACCACCATTCCCCAGTCAGGCTACGTACACCTAACTCCCATCTAGAGTGGGAAGGTTTCTTCACAATCATAGAATATAACTATATCCCTTCGGGCTCTACATACAAGAAATTTCCGAAATAGGTCATCTGGATCTTTAGAAAGACTAATTCAAGTGTTTACCCATCTGCTCTTGAACTTGTGATCTCATGCAACAGATGGGCCACTCTTAGACGCTGGGGTTGAGCCCTCTGCTTACCTACACCCTCTGCAGTACATGTACAGCACCTTCCAGAAAGCCCAAACAGGAAAACACAAGGGGTCAAAAGATTAGGACGAGCCAGGCGCAGTGGCGCACGCCTGTAATCCAAGCGACTTGGGAGGCTGAGTCAGAAGGATCGCGAGTTCAAAGCCAGCCTCAACAACTTAGCGAGGACCTAAGCAACTCAGTGAGACCCTGTCTCTAAATAAAATACAAAATAGGGCTGGGGATGTGGCTCAGTGGCTGCGTGTCCCTGAGTTCAATCCCTGGTTCCCCCCCCCCCCAAAAAAAGATTAGGACGAGTAACTCAGATGTCTGTTTTCAAAATCATCTGGTCTAACGTTAATTTTTTTAAGAGCAGCTACAATTCTCTGCCATTTCATTTATAATTTATGTTCCCTCTTGCCCTTCTTGACTCATCTTTTTCCCCAAGCCCTAGTAAAGGGACCTCTGAATCCCAGGGCAGAAAAACACAACCATGCTGTAATTGTACCAGGCGAGCTGGCCCACACTAAATACAGCAGACCCATTTTCCAAAACCCTGATACAATTTTCACACTTTGGGGCGTGGAGAACTCTACAAACTGGTCTTAACGAATCAATATTTCTAGTCAGGTTATTCACAGGATGGAACCAGATTCCCATGATGAATGAGGAGGCTGCTTTTAGTAAAAGCACTTCCTTAAACTTTATCCTCAGCAGCATTCTACCAGGTAGCTATATAATTCTAATCAAGTTATCTGACTGAGTTTAAGGCAAATATAAACAAAGAAAAATAAAAAACTGAGTAATCTCCATGATGCAGCAAAATTTTCCTGGGTTACCTACTATAATATTGTGACAAATATTTGGTCTTTGTCCCATTTTCTTGGCATGTAATTACTAAAATACTTGGAATCTTCAGAGTAGTGTCTTTCTATATGCTAATGATTGACAAGGAGCCAGAAGACCCTTGGCAGTTTCAGGAAGGGGACTGCTCACAGGGAAAATCAAGTCTGCAGAATTAGAAGGCTGGCACTTTCAGCTCTACCTTCTAAACTCCACAGAGGAGAGGGGTTTGAAGATAAACTGATCACCAAGAGCCAATTATTTAATCAATCATACCTATGTAGCAAAGTCTCCATAAAAACTCAAAGGGCAGGGTCTGGCAAGCTTCTGGATAGCTGCACACATACAGGCTCCCAGAGGACAGAAGACAGCACATCCCTTTCCACATTCCTTGCCTATGCATCTCTTTATCTGTTGTGCTATTGTTGTTGAGTTGCTTTCTTTTTCGTAATATCCTTTTGAATAAACAGGGAAATGTGTTTTCCTGAGTTCTGTGAGCCACTCTGGCAAATTAATTTAACCAAAGCAAAGTTTCATGGGAACCTTGACTAACAACCAGTCAGAAGCAAGGTAACAACCTGGCACTTGCACTGGAATGGGGACATGCTAATGGAACTAAGCCTTCAACTGATGGGATCTGACATTATATCCAGGTGTATAGTCTCAGAATTAAAATGAATCTGAGGACATTTCAGTGGTTCTGCAGAACAGATGGCTTCCTTGATGTGGGGGTGGGAGGACCTCTACACTTCTGAGGTCAAGAACATGTTGTGAGAGTATAGTGGGAGAAACTGAGTTCGTTTATTCTTACAGTCTCGGAAACTGTCAGAACTGGGATTTGCTAGGATGGTCCTGGCTTGCAGAAATGTGGTTTGGGAATAATAAAGAAAAGAGGTTGAGGGTGAGGAATGTTACTTCTGGGTTGCCATGTGGTTATCCATGGTATGTATGGGTGCCCGCTTACTAAAAGCAAAATTTGCCCATGTTATTTAGAGATGGATCCAACTCCTAGGGAGCTGGTTCACTGGATACAAAAGGAAATGCAAACTACTCAGAAAAAAGCAAAATGCTCCATCCCTTGGCTATCACTATTTGAAATCTAGTATGAAAGTGGAAGAGGGTGCTGGGTCAGACACAGGTTCAAGTCCAGCCTTGGATCTCAGCTGGCCTCAGCTTGTCACCAGCCTCAATTAGTAGTACCAAGGGAAAAAATTATGCAGGAACAAAACAAAGCTAAGACTTCTGGTCACCAAGAAAACAGGGAAGTGGAGGCAGAGAAGCAAAGCACCTGTGTTGAGACCAGGAGGGTGTAGTGAACAGATCTGCAGCATCAACTTTCTGAGGAGCTGGCAGTAAGGTGGACCCTGAGAGTGACTAAGTTAGGGGCAGTGTCCTTGGTTCTAAATGCTACAGAGAGGAAGAGCATGGTGGGGTTGGTGCAAGACCCACAACTCATTATGAAATGATCACAGATGGCTTCTACCCGACCAACCACACCAGAGGTTATTTTCTAGGAATGGCCAATCAATCTGGAGGATAGGATAGAAGACCTTGTAAGGTCTGTTCACCCTGAGAAGTGGGTGCTGGGACCTCCACCTATTAATGCCAAATGGAAGAAACACTGAAACTAAAGCAACTGATTTCCTCCTATGCAAGCCACTTGGGACTGGCTTTATGAGAGGTGAAAAATGTCCGTTGAGACATGTCCTATTACCCAGGTCATAGACAATGCTGTGATTAAGTAGGTAAGTCCTTTAATGTGGACCCCCCAAGTTACCAGACTGCAACAAAACCAAAAACCAGTTTAGAGAGCCTGACCACATTTGCTGACTCAACTTCCCTCTCATGGGTCTTACAGAAAACCATTAGATGAATTAACAAGAAAGATGAGAGGCAGAGGGAAGAGTCAAAGGACCCATCCAGAAAATTTTAAGTGAATTAAAAAGTTAAATAAAGAAAATTTTGAGTTGGGCATAATGGTACATGCCTCCAATTCCAGCTAGTTGGTAGGCTGAGGCAATAGTATCACAAGTTCAAGGCCAGCCTAGGTAATTTATCAAGACCCTGTCTCAAGTTAGGAAAGAAAAAGTGACAGAATTATTAGCTCAGTTGTAGAGTACTTGCCTAGCACGCACAACACCTAGGGTTCAATCCCCAATACTGCGGAGTGGGTATGGGGAGAAAAAGAAAACTTTGACAGGGGTAAAAAACTAAGAGGAAAAAGAAGGTGGAGAATCATGGGGGAAAAGGCCCAAATACAGTACTATAGAAGGGGGGGGTAGACTGAAGGGATGGTCCCTAACACTAAGGGTTCCAATCAAGTTTGCTATATTTACCCTAATTTGAAGAAATTTTAAGACTTCAGAAGAGCTAGGTGTGGTGGTGCATGCCTATAATCCCCGCAACTCAGGAGGCTGAGGCAGGAGGATCACAAGTTCAAACTTAGCCTCAGCAATTTAGCAAGGCTATAAGCAACTTAGTGAGACCCTGTCTCAAATTTTTTTCAAAAGTTGGGGGAGGTGGCTGAGATATAGCTCAGTGGTAAAGTGCCCTGGGTTCAATTCTGGTACCAAAGAAAACCAAACAAAACAAAACAAAAAACCCACTACTTCAGAGGGCAAGATTATAATCTGGTTTGAAATTGCCTGGAACAACAGGCAGATTAATTAAAATAAAGACTTTTTTAATAAATCAAGGTCTTAGGGTGTCTTAGCTCAAATCCCCATCCCCCCCACCCCAGGACATATATATACAAGTAGATAAAGCGATCAGAGGGTAGTAAAAAAGAATTCCTGGAATGCCTTGATACGGGAAGTTCCCCTGATATGGGCTACAATTAGATTGAGAGAACATAGAAATATAAGGGTTAACAGGACTGTAAGAGTTTGTGAACAGGCTTCATGTAAAGAAGTTATGTCTCTACTGTCATGTTTATCTAAAAACAACAACAACAACAACAAAAAGTTGTATCTCTTATTCCAAAATGTTTTATGGGACTGGGCAGGATTTCTAGCTGGGGAATACTTCCCCTTCCTCATATTATAAAACCCAAACTTGATTAGATCCTAATGGAAGCTACAATTAGGAAAGTAAGGGCTGAGAGAATTACGATACGTAGCTGAGAGTGGTAGATCACCAATTGGAGGCTAGCCCAGACAACTTAGTGAGACCCTGTCTCAAACAAAAAATAAAAAGGGCTAGCAATATAGCTCAGTGAACAAGGTCCTGGGTTCAATCCCCAGTAACCCTCCCTGCCACACACACACACACAAAAGAATAAAATTTTACGGGTCAGTGGGGGTATTTGTGTACATATATACATATATATTATGTATGTAAAATTTTTTATTTTATTTTTTTGCAATGCTGAGGACTGCATCTGGGATCTCAAGCATATCAGGCAAATGCTCTACTGTTAAGCAACACCAATTGACAAGCTAGAGATGTATTCAAAGATGCTTCATGTAAACTGGCTGTGCCTCTTTTCCCTGATTACATAATGGGATGAACAGTGTATCACTGAAATTGTTTCTTCTACCTAATACTGTAAAACAGAAGGCATGAAAACCTACCCTGATAGCAATATTAATTGCACAGGCTAAATAGGAACAAGTCAGATTGCCCAAGCCCACACATGTAGCGCAGGAGCTGGTCAAACATACTTCTATGCCACAGCCCTATGTGGAGCCCAGGCTGGGGCTTAGGTCAAAAGTCTGGGAGTGCTTCCCAGTGACGACTTCTGGGACTTTGGCCTAGACAATTTCCATTCAGGGGGTACTTACATCTTGCTATGGGGTATTTATTGAAACTATCCCTATGGCTGAAGGACATACAATGATACTGAAACCTGAGGGATCCACAATGTCCTGTGTTTGATGTCTTGAGTGAAAGACTAACAGGTACAGCAGTGCCCAAGAAGAGTTCCATAATAAAATGGAACTGGTCTGCTGGGTCACACTACCTGGGAATCCCAAAGAGGAGGTTGTCACAAGAGGAAGCCACTTCTCTTCTAGGATCAATTCTGAGGAACTGTTAGGTCCTATCAGCCCTTTAACTGTGCCCTACAAGCAGCTCCCATCAGATCCAAGAGTTCTTGGCAGTTCCAAGGTCAATGGACATCTTCTTTGGAGGAATGCTGCTCTAATCAAAGGGAAATAAAATGGCTCAGTGGGTAAAATGCATGCTGAAAATACGGACAGTGTTTTTTGTTGTCATTTTTGGTACTGGGATTAAACCCAGAGGTACTCTACTACTGAGCTTCATCCCCAACCCTTTTTACTTTTTATTTTGAGACAGGGTCTTGCCCAGGCTGGCCTCAGACTTGCAATCCTCCTGCCTTAGCATCTAAGTCTCTGGGATTACATGTGTGGCCACCACACCTGGCTGGATAGTGTTTGTGTTTGTTGGTTGGTTGGTATTAGGGACTGAACCCATGGGCACTCAATCACTGAGCCATATCCCCAGACCTTTTTATTTTGAAATTGGCTTTGAACCTGTGATCCTATTGCCTCAGGTTCCCAAGCAGATGGTATTACAGGTGCATGCCACCACGCCTGGCTGGACAGTGTTTTTATCAAAGTCCCGGTTTGGGGTTTTTACTGACTCCTGGGCAGTGGCCAAGTGAATTTGTTTATTCCTATATTCTCAGACCTATGTTGAGAAAAATAACAATAAGACACAGGATTTATAAGCTCTACAGCATACCACACCAAAGGCAACGCAAAGCCAAGGCAATCCAAACTTGGAAGCACCACATAAACCAGATATCCCAGCCTACTAAGCCATTAGCAAGGTGAGCCAAAATTCTTACCAAACCAGGATCCTAAAAACAGCCAGATCTTACCTACAAATTTCCTGGTATTGAGACCAATTTTTACAGTTTTCTGAAATGGCCAAATCCATACAATTATTTCAACATTTGCTTGAACTTACGTTTATATCAGGGTTAAAAACAAACAATTCTCAGTAGGAAAAAAGTTCTTTTTGAAAGAGGATTCTTCATAAAAATGTTTCTGAATATGCAAAAGAATGGGGAGGGACCTTCGATCAATAGGATAGTACCTAAGAAACAGGCATTTCTTTCTGTCAACTGGAGAAAAACTGGTCAACCTAGTTTCAAGTCTAACTAGTAGGTCTATTACCCCATGGCATTTTAAGATGACATGAGGATTTCAGTCCATTATTTCAAATAATTCCTCACTAGTAATTTGCATTATTCTATAAATTCCCAGTCCTAAAACAGGTTACTGCAAGTAATAAAAGTTATATGCCTCATTCATAATCTTAAAAAAAGAAAAAAAGGAATAGTTAGCTTCTATTTTATTTAATGCACATGAACAGATAGTAAGAACAATGTCAGAGGGATGGGGTCGTAGCTCAGTGGTAAAGCACTTGCCTAGCAGCATGTGTGAGGCACTGGGTTCGATTCTCAGTACTACAAATAAATTAATTAATTAAGTAAAGGTCCATTGACAACTAAAAACATTTTTTTAAAAAAGAAAAATGTCAGAAAGAAACAGAATAGAATCAACTTCTAAATCCAGCAAAGTTTAATAAGGAACAATTTCGATTTCCAGATTAAGTAAGTCATTTAAGTTTACACTAGCAAAACTAATACTCATATTCTTCTCCCCTGGCTCCCAATTTTATGGTCTCAAATTGTACTTAGATGCCTGCTCTGTTTCAAATGAAGTTAAAACCAGAGGCTTGGGAGAAAGGAATAAATGAATATTTCAAGATATGAAGAAGGGCCTAGAATCAGCACAAAATTGTGTCCCTGGCCCAATCATCTAAAATCTGCTAAATTAAGGCTGCTTTCCCCCATATTCTTCTATAGAAGATGAATATGTGAGTTAATAGTCTTAACATTTTCCTCATCTGAGGTTACAGAAAGCACACAGTGGAGCCTTTGGTTCTGGGTCTCGGTGATAGGTGGTGATGTGGGTGATAATAACTGTTCATGCTGTACACACTTGACACACTTTCCTATGCAATTTTTAAAAAGGATACACTCAGAAAAGTGAAAAGCCTTGAGTTCACACAGCTAGCAAGCAGAGCTGGGACGTGAATGGATCACTACAGTACACACTCCCGGTCTACACTAGGCCCTTGCCTGGGAGGCATGTCAAACAGGTGACTCTCAACCTCATTAAAGGGAGAAAAACGTGAAAAGCAGCACTCTGGGGAGCCCAGGATATAACTGGCAGTTATTTAGGCTGCAAGAACCCTCAACAGATGGCATGCCCGAAATTTTTACCTCAAGAGAGCAACTCTAATTGGTTTGTTTTATATGCTAGGGTGCCACACTAAAAAATATATAATAATAATAATAATAATAATAATAATAACAACAACAATAATATAGTTTTTTCAAAAAGTTCAAAAAACCACTTAATGCTCAGACACTTGTTGGTCTAATTTCCTAGCTTTTGCTAAGAGACAAGAATCAGAAAGATTTATATTTGGCTCTGTCCCAAACCCTTTCTTTTCCTCCTCTTACTGAGGACAGAGAAAGGAAATAGCAATTTAGTCAAGGATCCCAGTCCAGAAGTCAGGTCTCCCAATGCCACCCCAGTAGGGAGGGGTGATAAATCTGCGGAGGACCCTACCATACAGGATAGTTGGGACTTAGCCCTAAGGATGCAGAGACTTCTGAACAAGAATGCATAGTCAGGTCTGGCGTGGAAAAGGTAATTCTGCAAGCTATCGGCACACATGCTCTATCTCGGTCCTGCTATTTTACACTCATGGGAAAGTGCTTCCCAAGCAAAGGCCAATTCCAACCTGGTCATAACAAGCACCACAAAAAACAAGTGCCCACAATGGATGGAAATGCTGACATGGTGGTGGTGTGAGAAAAGCCTCATCAGGCCCAGTCTTTGTAATTTAGTGGTGGCTCACAGGAAGCGCCTGGGAGCCAGATTCTTTCTGACTCTGCTCAAGGCCATAATTTCCTTCCCATACTTAAACCAATGACCCTGTGGCTCACTGTCAAGGGAGTAGGCCAAGGGGAAAGGGCAGATAAATAAGAAGCAAAATTTCAAGAAAACTGGCTAATCTGAAAAAAATTCCTCGGATTCTTCTTGAGATTAATTAAAAGGACTTTTAGATGAACATGAGCTATTTTCTTTACAACTTGAAAGTCCCTGGAAGGCAGGCAAAGCTGGGTGGGGCTGGCAGCCAACTGCTGCATAAGGAGAAGGAAAGGCAGCTCCAAAAGCTTACAGACCATTGATCTGAGGCCCTGCAGTCTCTTCCCACCCTCACGCTGTCCTGTGCCCAGTGTGGGGAGGAGTAACCGAGATCTTAAAATCAAAACTACTGGGAAGGGGACAGGAAGAGTAATATTTAGCCAGTACCATTTATTACAGCAACAGGTCACCCCATCGCCCTAGGTATGTTTCTATGATATTCTGCTTATTTGTTCTATCTAGCACTTGTCCGGTCAAGATCAATTGCAAACTATAAAAAAGTCCTGTTATAGAGTCCAAAAATAACTAAGAAAGCACTTGAGCCCACATAAGGAATTTAATAAGCAGCTTTTTCTATAATGTGCTGGCTTCATGATTTCCCTTAAGATAAGAGACCAGAATAGTAACTAGTTCCTTATCAGCCACCATTCCTTAGAAAGTGCTTGGCCAGTCATTTCTTGAAGATCAATGAGTCACCCCTTATCATTGCTTTAGCCCTCAGACTTAAGGAAAACAGGTCCAGTCTACTCTTTCCACAACAGCTGTCCTACCTGCTGGAGGAAATCACCTTGACCTCATATGTTTGGCTGCCATTCAAAACACCATGTCTCTTGGTCCAAATTATCAAGAATAAACACAGCTTTCTGAGCTGCACACACACAGAATGCCTGTACTGCTCATTCCTAACATAAACCCATTGCATCGTGTCTCCCATAGGTCCCTCATCTCTCCCTCCCCACCTTACATGTGGCCCTGGGAAGCACGCAGATCAGCTACTTTCTCTTGAACAGTCTTAAAATAAATGTACAACAAATAGCTACTGTGGGCTACTAACTCACACCAGAAAGAATGAAAAGGAAAAGCACATCATTATAAAACCTTGTCATCAGCCTGATGGCCAGAAAACTTGTGGCATGGCTAATGTGACTACTATAGTCTACCAAGTACAAGGGGGATTCTGAGATAGGCAGGTATCTAAATCCAGCTCCTTTACTCCTATGTGCATTCCCCTAGAGCCTCAGACCACTGCCCTGCCCCAAATCTATCTGTAATTTCTACTTTCTGCTCAGAAAACCTACTGGGTAAGAGCCTGTCAGGGGCTCAATTTCACTGTCTATAACATGACAGTCCCTTTCAGCTACTAACTCACCGCAAGTGCACATGTGTGGGCATGTAAAGTTATATAACTTGTTTATACCAAACTGCCATATCAAACGCACCAACCCTAGTGTCTTTGTCATCAAGAATATCATGGGTCATACTCAAGACAAAGAGGATACACCGAGCGCTTTCCACACAGTGAGGACTCACAGACAAAAAAATAAGGTGAGGGTTTTCTCGTACTGTATGTTTTATGAGGGCAAGAGGCCTCATGTGTTTTGTAATAATCTGTCCTTGAGCTTACGTATTCCTCCACTGTATTCAAAGCATTACAGTGAGCCACTTCCAAAATGGTGATCAAAATATATACCACAGCTTGTCAATTCTCATTAATACATGAGTTCAGAAAACTTGGGCAAAGAGTGAAACTGACCACACTATGTTATAGGCATGTACAAATACTCCACAATGAAGACTATTATTCTATACAATTATTATGCACCAAGAAGAAAAAAATTATAAAACTTGGAAAACTCAACACCATTTTCCACACTGACTACTTAACAGAAGGCCAAACTCAACCAGTTGACTCATGAGCACTAACAGCCAAGTCAGGTGCACACAAAAGTCAACTGAGCTGAAAAGCTGTATGTCCACATTCCAAACCAGCAAGGCTGCAGTGAGCAGACAGCGGCGACGGAGCAGCTTGTGCTCAACCGGACTTCTCACACTCCTCCAGACCCCCAACCCAAGCCCGTGTTCCTACAGGCACACACTCCACTCTATCATCTAAGACAGTGAGGCCAGTGTTGTCTGGAGTCACAAAGTTTTATAGGTGCTTGCTTCTAATTAAAGGTCATTTGATTTTAAGAACTTAATAAAAAGCCATAAACCTGTATCACTCCACAAGAATGTCACGAATGCCAAGTACCCAACTATTATTCTTCCAGAGTGACCTTTAAGGGCTGCCTCTACTACTTTGCCAACTAACATGTCAAGGGACAGAAACATTCCTACCTATCACAAGCTACTCAGCATTAAGGAAGTAAAAGCAAGTGAAAAGGCCTTCCAGTGACCAAAGCAGGACAAATTCCTCCAGCAAAAACTATTAGGTACAAACAGTCTCAAAAATGAAAAAATCTGAACATAATAAGCCACTTACAGTGCCAGCAAATGAGAAAGGTAATATTCACATTCTGGTAGAAGAACACTTGGAGGGCAGCCAAGAGGCCTGAATTCACTCCCTAGCTAGGTCATTAAATCACCGGGAGAGGAAGGTGCATGCAGATAAAAACTAGTTAAATGACACCTCACACTCAAGCTATCTTGACAGGTCTCAACCATCAGCAGGATCACTGGACAATAATGTTCTTCAAGGAGACAGGTAAGGCGCACACAGGTAATGACAACCTAACTGCATGCAATTATAATCAAACTTATAACAACCAGTCTGTGCCCTTAAAATGGACACTCAAGGTCAACACCTGAGAAAGATGACACATTGCTCCTGAGGAAACTGGATGGCCTGGATCCCCACATCCCACATGTTCCTTCCCATGTCCATTTCATCTGCTCTTGCTCTCTGCAAGCTATACTCCATAGAGCAGTAAGTTACTGCTGTTTGTTGTTGTTGTTTTTTGGGGCAGGGGCAGTACCAGGAATTCAACTCAGGGGCACCTGACCACCGAGTTACATCCCCAGCCCTATTTTGTATTTTATTTAGAGACTGGGTCTCAATGAGTTGCCTAGTGCCTTATTTTTGCTGAGGCTGGCTCTGAACTTGAGATCTTCCTGCCTCAGCCTCAAGAGCTGCTGAGATTATAGGCGTGTGCCACCACGCCCAGCACAAGTTACTATTTAAAGAACAGATCAGATCTTGTCAATCCCCTGCCTACTCCTCAGAGCTTCCTTCTGCTCTATAGTAAAATCCAAAATACTTCGTATGGCCTTTAAGTGACCTCACCTCCACCATTCTACCTTTTCCTCACTAGACTAGTCACTGGCCTTCCTTTGGTTCCTGGGCTACCTTCATTTATTTATTTTCATCCATCCAACCAACTACTCAACAAACAATTACATGGCAGGCACTCACTATTGTGCCAAGCACTGTATGGGCACAGCATATGTACTAGCAATTAAAAAGGATGTCTACCCTCACAGAGTTCACATTCTTGCCAAAGGAAACAGACAATTAAGAAATGAATGTAGGTTAGGTGATAAACAACATGGGGGAATGGTGAAGCAGGTTAAGAGCTTTAGTGCGAGAGCGCAGTGCAATGCTAGAAAGGATGGTCCTACGGAGAAGCAGGGCCTACAGAGGAGGCTGAGAGTGGCCACAAAGAGGGGAATACAGGGCTAACGAGGGGAATGTGTCCAGGCAAAGGGCAACCATCAAGGCCTTACTTAAGGCCGAATCATAGTTTTTGCTTTAATGTCTGTTTCTCATTAAATTGTTAACTCCAAAAAGAGGCAGCCTAACATCCTATTTATTCCGTTTCTAATTTGACCTCAGCATCACACCTAGCACCTGACTCAATAAATAACCTGCTAAATGGAATAAGCGAATTAGTGTCTAAAGAAAAAAAGCCAAAAAGTTTTTAAAAAGAGCTTGGGGATCCAAGTAATAAAAGTGCTACCTCAAATTATCAGATTTCAAGTTTAGCCAGCCCCTCCCCCTGAAGTGATGGGATTCAAAATCAAACCCCAGGCCGCTACACACAGGCCAGGCACTCCACCATCGTGCAGGAATGCAGGTGACCACACAAGACCACACACACCAGCACAGGTCCCAGCAGCAGCAGGGGAGTGCCGCTGACAGGTTCTGCTCCACTGCAGCAGTATGCTTCAGAGAGCAGCAAGCCAGCAGTTCTGCGCACCCTGCGCTCCAGCCCTTGGCAGCTTCCTGAACGAGGGTTACAACAAACCTCTCCTTCCTTCCCTTTTGCTTCTCCAGCCCTTCCAGCTCTTCTGTAGCAAGTCCCTTTCAGCTTGAATGGCGGTTTCTGCTTTCCTGACTGGACGACCAAGATACGAGCAGAGAATTGAGAAATAAAAAGAACAATATTAACTAAGCTAGAATATGAAGTATAAAAATGCCAAAAGAATGAAGACTATCATTTGTTTAAAATGTTCCAAAAAGCCAAAATCCCCAAAATTTCTCCCTATGTACATCCTAATGTAATTCTAGAGTTCTAAAAATTAAGTTGTTTAGTTGTATATTTAGCTGGGGTTTTTTGTTGTTTTGATTTTTTGTTACTAGGGATGCTCTACCACTAAACTATAACCACAGCCCCTTTTATTTTTGAGGACAGAGTCTTGCTAAGTTGCCAAGATTGGCCTCAAACTAGTGATCCTCCTGCCTCAATCTCAAATCACTGGGATTACAGATGTGCACCTCCACTCCCAGCAGTTTTTGGGTTTTGGGGTGGGGGAACAGGGTATTGAACTCAGGGGCACTCGGCCACGGAGTCACATCCCTAGTCCTATTTTGTTTTATTTAGAGACAGGGTCTCATTAAGTTGCTTACAGCCTTGCCCCTACTGAGGCTGGCTTTGAACTCTCGATCCTCCTGCCTCAGCCTCCCGAGCCACTGGAATTACAAGCGAGCCACTGGAATTACAAGCGTGCGCCACCACATCCGGCTCCCAGCAGTTTTAAGTTTGTTTGTTTTTGTTTTTGAAGGAAGACAATATAAGTGCATCTTTGTGGCTAAATCAAGTTCCTGTAGAATCAGGAGAATCGTCCCATGTGCATCCATGAGTGCTTCCCCACAGTAGACATTTCACAGGCATCTGGTTTCTGCCTGATGACTATTACAGAGCTTTGGAACTGATGAAGACTGTGTGGAGAAAAGAAAACCAAGCAATTGTTCTAAAAAGCAACCTGAAAATAAATTTCATCCAAAGCACTCAACAAAGGATTCCAAAGCTTTTTCACTCCTAATACCAGCCACTAGTGGGGGAAAGGAGCAGGGATCAACCAGCACACGGAGGTGGGGGGGACATTTCCAGCTTTTCCTTACCAAAGCCACCCCTGAACTAAAGGCTATCTTCATTTCTGTGGGTCTCTGTTTTTTGGTAATAGAACAACCCATCACAATCAAATGCCCAAACAGTTTACCTTTGTGGAAAGGATGAAAAACAATCTGGAGCAGATTCATACCTCCAATTCCCAAAAATCTGTGTGTTTCCAACCTGCTTACACACCACACAGGCATCTCCAAGTCTTTTATCAAATTCACCTTCAGGTATTATATGCAACAAAGATAAGGATAGGAAGTGTTAGAGATTGTTAAGAAAAAAAGGCTAAGTAGCACCCACTAATTTCAAGCGTTAACAACTACTAGAACCACACCAAAAGCCATTCAACACATCATCCCCTAACCCCATTTTCCATTAACAAAAAAGGCCTCATGAAATGGACACCTCAGGGAAGACGTAAGCCACAGTGAGCACTCAGAGTCTGACTTGCTGATTTCCAGGCTGACCCACAAGAGTGGGTCGTCAGCTATTGTCATTTTCATACTTCCTTTGACAACATACCTAATGGAGCACTGCTGGTTCACTACTATTTCTAACAAACTTACCACAGGAAACCATGCCCTACTACCCAATACGAGCAGCTCCCTAGTATTGGGTACAGAATATTTCTTTGGGAGAAAGTAATGTTCGAGTGAAATGGGATTTACGGAATGGATCATGGATAATAATAATGTCTCATAGATAATCAACTGTCAAAAAATAAATTCTCAAAAATTAAGCTAGCACTTCATAATGAAGGGGCTTCAGATTTACCATTTACTTAACATTTATTAAGAGCCTTCTTGGGGCTAGGCGAGAAGCAAAAGTACAAGTAGAGCAGGGGTCCAATGCCAATGTGAAGCCTCCCTGCACAGTAAGAGGGCTAGAGAAGGAATTGAAGATGACCAGAATGGCTTTAAACACAATCTCTCTCTAGCTGTTTTCCCAATTAGTTATCTCTCTTTTATATCACAGCAAACATTCCTTGATGAGCCAGGCATAGTGTCAAATAAATAGAAGCATATGTGATTTATATAATCCTTTCCAATACCCAATAAGGCAATTACTATCATAATCCCCAACTCACAGAGGAAAAACAGGCCTAGAGGTAAAGTGACTGGTCCAGGATCACTGAGCATAGTTCAGGATCAGTGCTGTGGGCCTCGGAAACTCACAACATGTGGCTTAACTCCAACACTACACTGCCAAAAAGATGGACGGCAGTAGTCATGCAGCTTGGGCATGCTGGAGAAAAGAGAAGGCACTGTCAGCAGTTTTCCACGGTGAGGGGGACAGTCTCCTATCTACCTAGATGCAAAACTTTAATAATACTGTGCTTCCCAGAATATTTTATGTTGCTCAAAATAATATTACATACCTTGCTTTACTGCTTCTTAACCCCCACAGGGAAGGGGGAGACAGTCTCCTCATTCCACAGAGAAGAATACCGGGACCTGGAGATCCAGGGATTTGCCTTAGGCCAGAATGATTCAACACACTGTCTCATCAATGGGAATACTAAACACCCGAGTCTCATGGAAGAAACAGAATTTCTGCTAGTTACCACAAAGACCATTTCCAAAGTTAGGATGTAAGGGAAATGGCTTTTAACTTTGGTAATAATAATATCATTTTGGGCTGGGGCTCAGTGCTAGAGCACTTGCCCAGCATGTGTGAGGCACTGGGTTCGAGCCTCAGCACCACATAAAAATAAATAAAATAAAGGTGTTGTGTCCATCCACCATTAAAAAAATAATAATAATTAATATCATTTCAGCTGTCTGAGTATTAAATTATGAAAAAGCCCTAACTTGCACGGTTCTTCATTTCTCTAGCCATGGAAAGATTAAGATACCGTAAGTTTTTGCCCTTCAACCTTATTTTTTTCTCAGTCCACTGCAAAAATTCACTACACTCACACACAAAGAATTCCTTAAAAAAACACAATCAAAAAAGCAATTATGTAACTTCATTAATCCAGAAATACTTTTTTAAGACCCTAGAAAAGGCTGGGTCATGGTACATGCCTGTAATCCTAGCAACTCGGGAGGATGAGGCAGGAGAATCCCACATTCAAGGATAGCCTCAGCAATTTAGCGAGGCCCTAAGCAACCGAGTGAGACTCTGTCTCAAAATAAATTTAAAAAGGGCTGGGAATGCAGCTTAGTGGTATAGCACTTGCCTAGCATGTGCAAAGCCCTGGGCTCAATCCCCAGTACCACCAAAAAACAAAAACAAAAACAAAAACAAAAAGTTACCTACAAAAACAGCAGAGTAAGACATGACACAGTGACCAGCAGTAAAAAATCCATGTCTCTCACTAAAAGCAAAAAAATATCAGGATAGAGTGTAAACAGAGTCAATGTCATTTACAGTTTCAAAAGAAAAAACAAAAATTGCTCTGGTAAGAAATCATAAGCAACCTGTTATTCATAAGTTGAGGCTACCTTGGAAATTTCACATCACTGCCAGGCACAGTGGTGCACAGCTGTTGATACCAGCCACTTTGTGGCTAAGGCAGGAGGAACACAAGTTTGAGGCCAGCCAGGGGAATTTAGCAAGACCCTGTCTCAAAAAAAAAAAAAAAAAAAAAAGAGGACTAGGGATGAAGCTCAGCAGTAGGGCTTCCCTGAATTCAGTCCCAAGTACTGCAAAAATAAATAAGGAAATTAAAATTAAAAAATTAAAAAGGCTAGGGATGTAGATAGGTTCATTCCCATTACCTTTCCCCAAAAGCAACTTCATATCATTGGACCATGCTCAAAAATTCAAACCTCAAAGAATCTCACTTTATCATTTATGATGAACTCATGAAATATGAAGAAAGCCTGATTGAAATTATCCATGAGTTTTCAAGTTATTAGGAAAATAAATTTCCATGAAACACACAGGCAATAGGTTGCATCCCGATTGCATCATTGGTTCTTTGTTTTGAGTGCTATGAGGGACAATCCTAAGGACAAGGGAGCTGTGCCTTGGCTTGGGGTAGCTCATGGTGGAGCTCTTGTCTTGCATGTGCAAGGCAGCCCTGGATTCTATTCCCAGCATCACAAAAATGAATAAATTTTTGAAAAATTCAAATTTAAAAAATTCAGCCTAATCAGAAAATGAAACCACTTAGATAACAACTTGAATTTATGGTCAAAGAAGTTCCAATTCATTAGAGGTTTGTTTTTTCCCTAATGTGCAGTGTTCACTAACTTGAAATTGTATTTAAAAATAATGCCAGTCTGAAATCTTAAAAAAAAAAAAAAAAAAAAAAAAAGAGATAAATTCATGGAAAGGCAAAAATTAAAGTCAACTGTAGAAATTCTCTGAAAATATTTATAAGTAAGGGTACACTCCTCAGATAAATTTTTCACTGGTGAAGATGGAATTATAAATCTATATCCCAATTCAATTTAAGAATTTACTTCTTATAGTCAGGCACAGTGGCACATGCCTATAATCCCAGCAACTCAGGAGGCTGAGGCAAGAGAACTGCCAAGATGGAGGCCAGCCTTAGCAATTTAGTGATGCCCTATCTCAAAACAAAACAAAAAAGTATGGCGGGGGGGGCAGTGACAGGGAGGGCTGAGGATGTGGCTCAGTGATCAAGCACCCAGGTTCAATCCCCAGTACCAAAAGAAAGAAAATTAAATTTTTCTTCACGTATTATTGAGAGATTTAAGTCCTCAAATCTGCCTAAACCCTGGGATGGTTAGTTTATATTCCTATTTGTACAGAAACTTTCTATCCAATTTTAAACATGCATGAATTCTGGGTTAAAGATAAAAGGAGAGGACTTGCCTAGTATGCATAAGGCCCTGGGTTTGATCCAAAATACGCCTCCCCCAAAAGACAAGAGGGGAGAGAAGTATTCATAATTAATAAGAAAAACAGACTTTATAATCTTTAAAGCACTTTCTCATTTTGCCCTCACAACAATCCCAAGCAGAGGCTGGCACCCATTCTCCAGATCACAGAATCACACAGCTGGAAAGGACTAACTTCCAACCAATGTACTGCACTGGAACGGAAGCAGAGCATCTTGTCTGGTTGTTTCCTATGTGTTCTCAGGACCTAACACAGCACCTGGCACAGGGGGAATGCTCAGCAACAGCACCTCCACTATATGTTCAAAAAGTTCAATCCAAGGGGCTGGAGTTGTGGCTCAGTGGTAGAGCGCTTGCCTAGCATGTGTGAAGCACTGGGTTCGATTCTCAGCACCACATATAAATAAATGAATAAAATAAAGGTCTATCAACATCTAAAAGTTAAAAAAAAAAAGTTCAACCCAAGCAATTTTTTGTTCCTGGGGTACTGGGGATTGAACCCAGGAGCACTTTACCACTGAACTACAACCCCAGTCCCTTTTTAAAATTTTTGAGCTCAGGGTCTTGCCAAGTTACTGAGGCTGTCCTTGAACTTGTGATCCTCCTGCCTTAGCCTCCCATGTCATACTGGGATTACAAGGGTGCAACACTATAGATGGCCCAAACATTTTTTGAAGGTGATAACCCAAGTCCAGAAGTGATATGACCGAGCCAAGGCCATACTAATGAATACTGGTTCCTCACACTCTGACTTCCTAATTCAAGGCAGATTCTACCCACTTTCCAGGCTGTCACTGAGGCTTTAATTTCCCAAATGCTCTCCCAGTTGTCACTCAGGCATTTGATTTTTAAAAAATATTTTCAAAAATTTTCAATAACTTCTATCCTTCTCCACTCATAAGCAGGTATTTGATTCCCTCACATGCTGGGCTGTGGCTTGGTGGTAGAGCACTCGTCTACCATGCACAAGGTCCCAAGTCCAATCCCCAGCACCGCCACTGCAACAAAGTGTTCATATGCATCACTCTTCACTATAGTTCCATACCCCTTTATTTATATCTACTCTACATTCTGGGAGAAGGCACCTCTAGGCAGAGAGGCCTCATAAGCTGACAAAGTTCACACATATGTTCAGGAGAAAGCACTTGTTCTAGTCTGATTGGACAGCATACCACCAGGAAGTCCCAGCTGGAAGAGGAGCTTAGGATCAACCCACAGACAGAACTATGAAGGCAAGGCACTGGCATTTAATTTTTTAGGCAGTTTCTTTAGATTTTTTTTTTCTTTCATGGTACTGAGGAATGAATCCAGGGGTGCTTTATCATTGACCTACATCCCTAGCCCTTTTTGTTTTTTTATTTTAAGACAGGGTCTCACATTTGCTTAGGGTCTCACTAAATTGCTGAGGCTGGACTCAAACATGTGATCCTCCTGACTCAGCCTCCAGGGCTCTTGGGATTACAGGTGTGTGTCTTCCTATCCAGCTAGGCAGTTTTTTTACTTTGTCCTGATACCTCTATTTTTCTTCCTTTTATCCTACCTCTTTCTGGCAAAAAAAAAAAAAAAAAAATACACAAAATCTTTTGAATTTTCGTAATTTTCACTCTGTATCTTCATTGTGTTCTTTTTAATTTGGAAAAGTTCTCTTTAGTAATACTATAATGGACAATTTTAGGATCAAAGGTACCAACTATGGCTCCACACACACCCAATAGGTTAATTAACAAATTCTAATCTTTAGACAGCTAAGAATCCTTCCAACACTGATAAAATTTGGACCCTCTCTCCCAGAAAATGTGTACTTATATAAAAAAATTCAGAACCCCAGATTAAGAACATTAGCCCTAGCCAAACAAGGTAAACAAAAAGGTCAAAGAGACTTAGCCACTATTTCTACCCCAAAATATCCATTTCCCCAATTGCAAAAGGAGAACACTCTTACTCCTGAATCACAGAGTAATTATTTTTAATAAATAAATAAAATAAGTGAATGCCTCCAAGATTTATACTCCTCACCTGGTAGTAATGGGACAGCTTCCATTTATTGGGCCCTAGTATGTGGATGTGGCAGGCCCTCTGCAAAGCAGTTGACATGCAATCTCTCATATAATGCAAAGGTCCTATAGAGCAGGTAGAGTTACATTTTCATTTTACACATAAGAAAACCAAGGCCTGATCCTGGCTAACCAGCTGGAAAGTGGAAGAGCTAGGTTTGAACACTGGTATTTTGATTTCCAAAGCCCATCTACACTACCTCCCACCAGAGGGAATCTTATCACCATATTGATTTCTGGGAGATCAAAAAATATTGCCAAACAGATGCCATCCAATCATCTTCATCTGCTCCTCGAGCAAGTAAACAGTCAGTCCAAGGGTCCAGTCCAGTGTCACCCACCCTTAGGGGTGTCCAATAAATAACTGTAGAGTGGCTAAGGGCAAAGAGAACCTTACACTCTTGTCCACAGAAAGCAGGGAAACAGAGTCAGCAGTCTTCACAAGAGTTCCATGTGAATATGTGTCACAGCTAAGGCTTCAGTCACTGTGTTTCCAAATGGACCTTGAGTTGAGCAATGGCCATAACCACCTAATCTGTTACATCCTCCCATGCAAAGGTTTGCAACATATCAATGAGGTAATAAGTCAACAGTGAAATTCCAGTAAACACAGAGTAAGTCTAAATAACCTTTCCCTGGGTTCCTATCCTAGCTTACACATCCTCCATGACTTTAGCCTTGACATTATATTTTAGTTGACTTATGAAACTAATAGTCACCACCTCTGAGCACCTACACTATCAATGACAGCCTCAAGGGCCAGCACCCTGCCACTTCAGCTCTATAATGACTACAGCTCGGCACATAAACGTATGACACCAGTGAACAAACACTTGGACCTGGGAAAGCTGTAATCATTACTTCAGATAGAAAGACATGTTTACTAAACAATGAGACATGACACGAAGGTTTAAGAGCCAGAATCCCAACCTTCCAAAAAGAACAACTTACATACTCCTCTCTTAGATGTTCAACAGCAGAGTTCTCTGCACCGAGGACCCCTCCAAATAAGTATCAGGGAAAAACAAAACACAACACCCAATCTAAAATGATAAAGAGAGACAAAATGAGGTCGTTGGGGCTCAGTGTTATTCTAAACCAGTGGTTCTCATCTTTTTTGGGTCATGGATTCCTTTGAGAATTTGATGAAAGCTACAGATCCTCTCTCCACAGAAACTCAACAAAACCAAACTTCAGCTTATAATCCAAGCCCATCACAGATACCACTTAAGGCTCCACAGACCCTTGAGTTCATAATCTTTGTTTATAATCTGCATTTCTAGCCATGCCTAACTACAGGTAACCCAAATTCACCAACCATTTAGTTTTTTAGAGGCTACACCAACATTAAGGGAATTTGAACACAGATGAAGACCTCCGTATTTTCTAACAACTCACCACAGACCACAACGGCCCCTAATTCCTCTTGCTACCTGATTCACCTTAAGTCACAGTAACAAACTGTGGGGTGAAGACGTTTTATCATTCCCAACTACAACATAAAAAATTCAAAATCAGGAGCCATTCCTGACAGTACCAAATATTTTACCTGGGACTGTACACATTTTAGATAACTTAGTAGTCACTGACTTGCTGACTAAGTAACAGGTTTAAAATAACCTACATGCCGGGTTTGGCCGTGCACGCCTGTAATACCACGGGATCAGGAAGCTAAAGCAGGAGAATCCCAAGTTCAAAGCCAGACTCAGAAAACTAGCAAGGCCCTCAGCAAATTAGTGAGAGACCCTGTCTCAAAAAATAAAAAGGGCCGGCACGGTGGCGCACACCTGTAATCCCAGCACTTGGGAGGCTGAGGCAGGAGGATCGGGAGTTCAAAGCCAGCCTCAGCAACTTAGCCAGGCCCAAAGCAACTCAGAGACCCTGTCTCTAAATAGAATACAAAATAGGGCTGGGGATGTGGCTCAGTGGTCGAGTGTCCCTGGGTTCAATCCCCAGTACCAAAAAAATTAAAATAAAAAATAAAAAAATGAAAACATAAAAAGGGCTGGGGGTGTGACTCAGTAGTTAAACACCCCTGGGTTAAATCCCCAGAACCAAAATAAATAAATAAATAAATAACCTACACATCTTTTTCATATTTTTGATGCCTTTATTTTATGTGGCATTAGGGATCGAACCCAGTGCCTCACACATACTAGGCAAGCACTTTACCACTGTGCTACAACTCCAGCCCCACATTATATTTTATGGTAAAAGGAACTGTAAATTCAAGAACTATAGGAAAAGATAATGCTACATAACTAAGCAGATTTTTAAAAAACAAAACATATTCCTAAATTGGACCCCTAGGAGCTTGAAATACAAAAATAAGCTAGTCCAGAGGTCCTTTCTCATCTCCACATTGCCAAGTTTCTCTCCCTGATAGGAGTGTGGCTACCTATGACAGGTGTGCTGGTATATAGCAAACCACAGCCACAGTGCCCAAGGATATAAAGGAAACATCAAGTGGAGGCTACGGACACTTGAGCAAGAATCCTGCCTTGTGTTCTGTAAGCATCGTCAAAATTAAGAAAATAGTTGGGCATGGTGGTGCACATTTGTAATCCAAGTGGCTTGGGAGGCCGAGGCAGGAGGATTTCAAGTTTGAGGCCAGTCTCAGCCACTTAGGGAGGCCTAAGCAACTTTAGTAAGAAAAATCTAAATTTTTTTTTCCACTAATTCCCTTCTCTGTCCCAGGATTCAATCCAAGATCCCACATCCCATTCTACTTAATTCAAGGACTTTTAAAAATGTCTGCCTTTACTTCCAAGCACTAGTTTTATTATTTGTCATCATTCTCCATCTATGCCTCCCTATCCCCCAATTGCACCAGCCCAATCAGAAAATAAATATGTCCTCTCAGAACACAATGGCAATGAGGAAACCAGAGGATTTGAAATAGAGATTACTATTATCTCTACTATTAAGGATTCAAGGAAATCCAGTAAAAAGAAAAATCCATGGCATCCTCACATGGTAAGATTATGTACAAGATGATGCACGCACCTACACCACTAAACAAATGAACTTGGCCTAAGATGCTGCTTCCATCATGGAGGAATAAGTTCAAAAGCAGACCTGTTTCTTTTCCCAGCAAGCAGTAAGTCCTCTTTAATCTCTCTTAAACACCCCAAGCATGTAAAGAAGGAGCTGAGACCCCTCAACCCATCCTCAAAACAAAATGCTGGCACAACTATCTGGGACCTGGGAAGGGAGAGAAGGAAGACTCATCTTCTCTTTCCTAGATTTTCACGAAGGCCTCTAATTGTCAGGACAGAATTCCATCATATCACAGCCATCTTTATAAAGGGAGTTTACCAGTATTAGTCATACTTCTGTTATATATGTGACCTGCACACTAAGCCTCCAGCTCCTTAAACTCCCACACCCATAATCTTGAGTAACGTCCTTTCTAGAATCACGAATGAACCCTAACAATTTTTTCCACATATTAAAAACACAACTATTAAAATATACCACCACTGTTAACAATGTTTATTCCCTGGGAGGTAGAACTTGAAGAATACTTTATGTACTTCAGCTATCAGAAGCAAATACACAGGAGCAAATCCCTACACCCCACCAGAGTAGGGAAGAAAAGAAGTGAAAAGAGGAGAGAGGGAGAAAGGAAGGAAGACTGCAGGCCTGTAATCCCAGGGAGGCTGAGGCAGGAGGATCATAAGTTCAAGGTCAGCCTCAGCAACTTAGCAAGACCCTGTCTCAAAATATAAAATGCATGGGCTGCTGTTGTAGCTCAGTAAGAGAGTGCTTGCCTAGCATGTGTGAGGCACTGGATTCAATTCTCAGAGCCACATATAAACAAATAAAATAGAAGTCCATTGATATTAAAATATATATATATATATATATATATATATATATATAAAATACAAAGGGCTGGAGAAGTAGCTCAGTGGCACTGGGTTCAATCCCCAGGGGTATAGGGGGTTGGAGGAGTTATATCAATTAAGATCGAAATTAGTTTCTCAGTCCCACTAACTACATTTCAGGTAAGGACATGTAGCTAGTTCAAAAGGTTCTACTGAACACGGATGATACATAAGAAGCCCTGATGCTAATTCAGACTCTAAATAGAGAGGAGGTATCTGAAATAGGCACTAAGCAAGCATTCCAGGATAACTAATGAGCTCACCAGTGGCTTTCCAGAAACATCATACAATACCAAAATTTCCAGTGCTCTTTCCCAAGTTGAAAAGGCAAAAATACTTCATGAAGGCATTAAAGAAATAAGTAGGTGACTGGCTTTGCTTGTACTTTGCTAAGTTTAAATGAAAATTCCCTAAAACTACAATGTAAAGTTAAATAAGGAACTCACTAAAAGATCCTGAAGAGAAGGGGAAAATGGAACTGGAATTAACAGATCATTCTGGAAATCTTTTAACAAGTAAGCTAAACCAGGGATCAAGGGAACAAACCAAAGAATGCACTATGCCCAACCAAGTACCATTCACTAGGAGAAGCATTTCTCAATAACTTTTTTAATAAAAAAAGGTTGGTATGGAAATCACTAGCTATTAACCTGCACATTAATAAAATAAGTAAGGGGCTTGCTTTATTCTCCTTTCTCTGAACTCTTCCCTGCACCACCCAGTATGTGCTCTGCCTCCACTTCCTCATCTGAGTCCTGGATGCAAAGACAGTACCTATCTCATAAGTCTGCTATGTGGATTCCTGAACTACTATAGGTCAAGTGCATAAAACAATGTCTGGCAGACAGCAAGGCTAAGGAGTTACTGGCTATTATTACTGTGATGAGTCTCAGAGATCTAGTTTGGCTGTGTGAGTGAATATAAAGGATTTCCCTAAGGGTGAGAGAGGGATGTTATGTTGACTGCCCTACTATGAGGGGGGTTTTGAAAAGTCCAATCCATCCCAACAGATAGCCACCAACCTTGTCCTAATGCTTCAAGAGCAGGAGACAACTATTCCACTCCTAGGAATTCTCCACAAGTATAATCTCACATATGCAAAATGATGTCCAAGTTTTCTCTGCAATACCAACTACAAACCAAATGCCCATCCACAGAAGACTGGTTAAATCACTGGCAGAGATGTCTGATACTGGAATACCATAAAGCTGTAAAAAAGACCAAAGAAATTCCCTCTGTGCTAATATAGAACAATCTCCCATGACATTAAGTGACAAAAGAAGATACAAAACAGTAATCACAGCATGCTACTACCCATGGAAGGGGAAGGGAGGTCATGCATACTCATGTTTACTTGTTTGTGCATAAAAATATCTGTAAAACACTGATGGCTCTGAAGCAGACAGCAGGGTGGCTAAGGAACAGGGAAAAAGGAGCACATCCTAGATGCTTTGTAACTACTGAGTCAAGACCGTATGGACACATCACTACACAAAAGCAAGTGACATCCATCACACCACCAGCAAAGTGCAAATGGAACAAGCTGAGAAAATCCCTAGAGGCGCTGAAAGATGAGCAGGGAAGTCACCAACTGGAGTGCCCCTGGTAAGGGCGCTCTGGAAAGAGGAGCCAGCTTCATACAAGTGGAGGCAGAAAGAAAGTGCAGCATGCGCTGGGGTCCTGAGGAGCCACTCATGGCTGGAGGATAGGTATCTAAATGGGAGAAACCCAAGGCCAGTAATGAAGAATGGGCCAAATTATAAAGGGTTCCACAGGACACTTATGAAGTGTGGATTTTGTCTTAAAAAAATATAGGAACACTGAAGGTTTCTAAGCAGGGCAGTGCACCAGTCAAGGTTTTGTTTTGTTTTGTGCGACCCTAATGGCTTGTAGAGAGAATGGGAGAGGAAAGAACAAAGAAAATACCTTGGAGATTTCTGCAAGCAAGCACAAACCCTACTTCTTGAAATCCCCTTTAGCAGGTAGCATACTGAATTTTATTTACTTAAAGGCCTGACAGTGTCACATGCCTGTAATCCCAGTGACCTGAGAGGCGGAGGCAGGAGGATTTCAAGTTTGAGGCCAGTCTTGGCAATTTAGCAACGCCCTATCTCCAAAAAAAATTAAAAAGGGCTGTAGCTCGGTGGTGAAGCACCTCTGGGTTCAATCCCCAGTACCCTCCCAAAAAAATCATTTAAAGGCATTCAACAGCTAGCATTTGAGAATAATAATTTATTAATTCAACATTTACTATATGTCAAACACTTTTTACAGATTGCCTTGGTTTCTCATAACAATCCTATGAGGCATCAATATCCTTATTTTATAAATGAGAAAACTAAGGCTTGGAGAAGCTAAATAGTTTGTTTAGGGTGACAGAACAAAATGGAGGCACATGCTCTGTCTGGTTGTCTAAATATTTCTCCATATATTATTGGTGTTGGCCTATGGCAAAGTTTTCCACAATCTACATAAAATGAGAATTAGGACATATACCTACATATGTCCATGTAAGACAGTGAACTTGCTTGGGAAGGACTATCTTTCATTTTGATACTGGATCTCACTTTTTATGAAATAAAGAACAATTTTTCTTCCTTTTTTAAAATGCTCTCCTTGCAAAACCAAAGAAAATGCCTGTTTGGTAAATTTGCACTTGCTTTCCCACTACCATACTCTCCCAAACTATAAAAGTCATGTCCAAGTACTACAGAACTAATGATGACACTTACTGAGCATTTAGGAGGACTCAGGCACTATTTTAAGCTTCTTAAATACACCATTTTATTTTATTTTTTTTGGAACCAGGGATTGAACTCAAGGACACTCGGCCATTGAGCCACATCCCCAGCCCTATTTTGTATTTTATTTAAAGACAGGGTCTCACTGAGTTGCTTAGGGCCTTGCTAAGTTGCTGAGGCTGGCTTTGAACTCGCGATCCTCCTGACTCAGCCTCCCAAGTCGCTTGGACTACAGGTGTGCGCCACCACACCCGGCTTAAATACACCATTTTAATTTGCACAGTGACCCTATGAGTAGACACTGCTAAGGGCCCTTTTCTAAGAGGAGGTGCACCATGTCTGAGTGTCTTGTCAAAGGGTGCAGAAGAAGGGGTAAGGAGTGACTGGGGCTCAGACTAAGGCCATGTGTTCTAATGAGAGAAAAAGCAACTGAGGCCTGACCTAACACCAAGAATGCCAAACAAACCACTGCTATCTGGCCTACGACCTTTAATGTTTAGATGTGTGAGACTCTCACTGATAAGACCCCCAAACCAGCTGCTCCTGGGGGCAAGCTACAAGTTGTATAAAGGCCAAGAGATAACAAAGCAATGGCATGTGCTTCTCAATAACTGACCCAAAATTTCATCATGTTGCCTGTATAGCACCTAACACATGCCCTCATCAAACATTTTCATTAACCAAACTGTTTCATTCTCCTAACAAATTCAAAAGGTTTTCTAACTTTAAAGAGCTTTTATGTTCACTATTCCATTTAGTTTTTCTTTTTCTTTTTTTTTTTTTTGGTACCAGGAATTAAACCCAGGGATGCTTACTTGCTGAACCACACCCCCATCCCCTTTTTAAATTTTATTTGGAGAAAGGGTCTCATAGAGCCTCACTAAGTTACTGAGGCTGGCTTTGAACTTGTGATCCTTCAGACTCAGCCTCGAGAGTCACTGGGATTATAGGAGTACGCCACCGTACCTGCAGCATTTAGTTTTCAGAAAAGCAAAAATAAAAAGACAAGACTCCAGTCAGGGAAGGTAGGTATTTAAAAGCCCCTTTAATAGACAAGATAATTCCAAATAAAAGCAACTTACCCTAGGTCACAAAGTTGATATGAAGCAAAATGAAAACTAACAAAAGAAAGGTTTTTCCCTCTACATCACTTGAAGGATTCTAAGAATTTAAGGATCGAAACACTTCAAACTACATCTTCTCCAGGTTTCTCATTCAAAACCTCACACTTTATTCAACAAATATTGTGTTCCAACTGACCTGTCCAGCCCTGTTCTAGAAATCAAATAAAGGGACGAGGCTGGGGTGCAGCTCAGCGTTAGAGCACTTACACTGCACGAGGCACTGGGTTCAATCTCAGCACAACCAAAAATAAAACAGAGAGAGGATCAAGACAAAAATCTGCAGGAGTCTCCAAAACTCTCTTAAATTTTGCAGTCCTCCCACCTGAACCTAAACCCTTTCACACTGCAACTGACCACCAGGCCTTCTAGTACTCTCCCCCACAAGAGAAAGAATAACCAGTAAATAAATGGTTTGAGTGTCCTGCTGAATAAGAACAATAAAAGCAAAGGGAATAAACTTTCAAATCTCCAAATGACTCCTTATTCAAAAGATAACATGAACTTGGACAGGTTTCTCAAAAAATTCTTTCTCATAATAGGATGAAATCTGTCTTCCTAGTCAATGCATTCTCGCACTGAAATGTTCAGCCACACTTAGTTCTTTACGATAAGATCAGGGGAGAAGAAAAAAAAATTAGGCCACTGGCCTTCTAAAATTTTTACTTTCTGGTACAGAAACAGGGTGCTCCTTGTGCTACCTGTAAGGGAAGAATTGCCTTTGTTTTAGAAGAGGGATATAAACTCTCCAGAGAGGAGGAGGCAAAGTCTGTGTGACTGGTACTCTCAACAGGGTGTACACCCAAACACTGGCTCAATGAGCAGGAAAAGGAGAAAGAAAACTTTTCTCCCCTTATCCTCCAGAGCTACAAAGAACTAGTTTGTTCCCTCTTCTACTCAGTAGTCCTTAGGTTTTAAACTTATTTTAATAAAAACAATTACATAGATTAAATATTAAATAAAATTTAAATCTTTTTTTAAAATATATTTTTAGTCTTAAGACTAATTGTAGGTGGGCACAATGCTTTTTTTTTATTTTTATGTGGTACTAAGGATCGAACCCAAGGCCTCACCTGTGCTAGGGGCGTGCTCTATCACTGAGCTACAACCCCAGCCTCTAAAACTTCTTTAAAATATTTGAGGCCATAAAAGAGAGGATGTAACTAACTGCATGAATATTCCTGACTTTGACTAAATGCCTTCCCCTTAAAACAAGAACCAGTGGGCTGTGGTGGTGCTTGTCTCTAATCACCTCTAATCCCAGTGGCTCAGCCCACCCCAGGGAGGCTGAGGCAGGAGGATTACAAGTTCAAAGCCAGCCTCAGCAACATACTAAGGCCCTGAGCAACTCAGTGAGGCCCTGTCTCTAAATAAAATACAAAAAAAAAAAAAAAAAAAAGGCTGGGGATGTGGCTCAGTGGTTGAGCGCCCCAGGATTTAATTCTGGATACCTAAAAAAGACAAAACAAAAAACAAGAACAAATTTAGGGGGTTGGGAGAACAAGTCCCCTTATCAGTGTTCCAGTCCCCACCCAGAAATGGAAAATTCCACGTACCTCAGGAGAGAGGGAGGCAGCACTCAGTAGTGTTCCAGTACAAAATAAGCAATGATTGTTATTGATTGTTAATATTGCTAATAATTAATTTGTTTATTCTCTAAGAAAGGGCGACTGCCCTAGAGGGACTAGAGTTCAGCAGATCTCACGACTTCTCAATCTATGCTTTTCAGCTCAATTTTTTGCTTTGTATGTTAATAAGAAAAACCATAAGGAGGTTGAGGCAGGAGGAGACTCCCAAGTTTGAGGCCAGCCTGGGCAACTTAGGGAGACCCTGTCCCCCCACCCCCGCCCAAAAAAGGATGAATGAAGTCCAGTAGTAAAGCATCCCTGGGTTCACTGGAAGGAAGGAAGGAAGGAAGGAAGGAAGGAAGGAA
>JAJEJO010004145.1:0-40253 GCA_020662805.1 Glaucomys volans
GAAGTGGGGCAGAATAGTTCCCACTCCCAGCCAGAGACTGCGTTCCCAGAGTTTCCCGGTTGGAGCTCCCCTGACACAGCTGGAGGCCCCAGGAAGCTGGAAATGGGCCTTCTCCGCCAGTTAAGCCGCCAAAATGGCGTGGGGTAGTTCCATCTCCCTGCCAGAGTCCGCGTTCCCAGAGTTTCCCGGACGCCTCTGAATGCCCCAGGTAGCCTGAGATGCTCGGTCTCTGCCTGGGAGGCCGCCGGCTGGTGCTGGAGCCACGGCCAGTGATTCCAAAGCGCTACTGGGGACCCGCACTCACTTGTTGGCTGGCGCAGACCCAGGTCGGTTGCTCCGAAGCTGCTGCCGGGTCTGGCGCTTCCGGATGGTAGCTGCCCGCGGCGGGCTGAGCCCAGCCTGGCTGAGTTGGTTCTGGAGCGGCACCTGGGGACCCCTTATATGTGCTTTGAATATAAAGTCTCGTTGAGAGTCATATTCCTGCTGTTTGAATCCCGAGCAAGTAGGAATCCACGGAGCAAGTAGGAATGCAGCCTTCCTCTAGTCCGCCATCTTGGATCCCCCGTCCGCCATCTTGGATCCCCTGTCCACTTCTTTTTTCAGTTCTTTCTGTTCTGTTTCATGTGAATTGGGGCTTTTTGTTAGATTGGCATGGATTCATAATTTTTAGGTATTTGTTATGTATTTACACTTTTATCATTAAGAAATATCCCTTTTTATTTGTAGTACTATTTGCTGTCTTTGAGTCTATTCACTCTATTAATATAACCATTCTAGTGCCTTATGGTTATGGTTTTCATCTTTTTTCTATCCTTTTATTTTCAACCTACTTTATCTTTAGAGTGTGCTTCTTGTAGACAGCACATAGATGAGTCTTGCTTTTTGTCTAGTTTGACAATATCTTCCTTTTGATTAGAGTATCATTCATTTATATTTGATACATTTTGATGTAATTTAGATGTGATTAGATTTATATGTGATATTTTGCTAATATTTTTCTATATGTCTCATGTTATTTTTTGCTTTTTATTTATTACTTCCATCTTAGTTGAACACATATTTTCTAATGTACAATTTAAATTCTTCTGCTGAGATATTTTGTTCCTTGCTGCTTTAGGGATTATAAGATGAATCTTAACATATCACAATCTACTTTGAGTAGCCATGTGGCCAGATACCATTTCAACTTGAAGGATTTCCTTAAGTATGTCTTGAGAAAGTCCAATCTTTGTTTATCAAGACTATATTTATTCTGCCTTCATTTTGAAAGAAAAATTTACATGGTATGAGGTTCTTGGTTGATAGTTTTTCTTTCTTTGAGCATTAGAATATGTCATACCACTCTTTTCTGGCCTCCATTGATTCTGGTGAAATGTCAACCATTAATTGAATTATGTTCCTTTATACATGATGGGTTCTTTTTCTCTTTGTACTTTCAATTTTTTTTCTGTTTCAGCATTTTGACTATGATGTGTCTAGGTGTGGCGCTGTTTTTGTTTATCTTACTTGGCATTTGTTGAACCTCTAAGTTTAGAGGTTTATGGTCACGTTCTATTCAAATATTCAAATATTTTCTCTGACTTTCTGACTCTACTCATCATATGTGTGTCCCATAGGCCTCTAAGATTCTGTTATTCTTGCTTCAGTTTTTCTCCATTTTTCATATGCATAGAATTCCCGTTGCTCTATCAGTTATCATAGTTTTCAAGCTGTAGGTTTTCCTTCTTTGACTGACAGTCTGCTGAGTGTGGGTTTTGTCCTCTGCTCAAAATCAAGCCAGCATCTTTGGCAGAGAACCTTTGGTATTTCCAGACAGCCCACCTTAGTAAAACCACCATACTCATGGAACTGAGGAAGCTAGATTGGGAGTAGCCCCAGTCAAAAAGTCTGCAGGTTTTTGATGTTCTTATTAAAATCTATAGCACATTTTGGAAAGAAAAAGCTTCTGTATTTCTTGTTTGCCTTTGTTCAATTTCCAGAGCCCTGTAATGTTCAGTTTTATACTTGTTTGGGAGGAAGAGGGTTTGCTGAACTTTTCACTCTGCCATGGCTGAAGATCTTGTGATCTAATAGGCTTTTTAATACTTCTTGATAAAAGTCCATTTGGGAGTGTGAATGTGTAAGAATACCCCAAAAAATCTGACAAGAGAGTATTGTGTTCAGAAAATCCCACCTTCTCAGACATCAAATTTATTATAAAACTGAAATATTAAAAATGTGTAGTCATGAAACAGATATAATCAAGTAAATCAATGAAAGATGATAGTTTCTAGAAACACACCAACTATGCATGTGGAATTTAATATACGATAAATATGACATCACATAATGAGGACAAAGTTCATTTGGACAATTGACTAAGTATTTGAAATGAAAATAAAGTCACAACATTGATATAAATAAAATCAGATGTATTAATAAATGTGACATTCCAGATAAATGGATAAAGGAGTATTGGAACCATTGGATATTTATTTAGATTTATGAACATACCAAGTAGAAAGAGCTATATTCCTATGTGTTATATATTTAAATGTAAAATTTGAGATACTTAAAAAATATATTGAGCTAAACCTTCCTGAAGGCAGAAACAAAAATCTTGAAACCACATAAGAAAATACTGACAGACATAAAAATGAACTATGATAAGTAGGTTAGAATATGAACAATGACCTGAGAGAAATCTCTATTACATATACAGTATACAAATGATTAGTATTCATAATACATTAAGATTGCCTAAAATAAAAAATAAAAAGTCAACCAAATAAATAAAGTGAGTAAATATGTAAATAAAAATTCACACAAGAAGAAATGCATATGATCACTAAAACTATTAGGCGATTTTTCACTAGGAATCAACACAATGAAAAATAAAGCAATCTGATAATATTCCCTGCCCCCATCATGTTGGATAAAAGAGTAATATCTGAAATTGGTCAAATTTGAGGAAAGTAGGCATGCTAAATTTCTTTTGGTAAGGCACACCCACCCATTACTAAGACTGTGCAGGCCCCTCCCTGCAGCTGTGAAAATCAAATATGATCCAGATTAGCACTAGTTTTTGTGGCTAAGGGACTGTCTCTGCCAATTATTCCCCAACCATGGGCAGCACAGTTATTACCAGGCCAGTGATCACAGATGGGGCTCTACAACTGCCCAGGCATCAGGGGGAGACTTGCTTCCCAGTGGGACTCATGTTATGACCTGTATTACTAGCTGTGGCATGGGTCTTGGTGTGCCCCTGATACTGTGCAGGTCCTTACAGCTGTGAGACTCTGGCATGACTCAGTCCAGGTATTTGTGTCTGTCTTCCCCTTGGGCTCAATCTTGGGCAGCATACTGTGTGTGAAACCCCATTTTCTGGAAGTAAGAAAGACAAAACAAAAGCACAAGTCTTTGCCTGGAACTTGGTGCTGGGCAGGTGAAACCTAATACTGGCAAGATCATAATGACTCCAATCCCCGTACTTGACTATGGACAGGAACTTGGAGCAGCTATAGTGCCAGGAGAAGATATGTGGCTCAAGTATATCAGACTTATATTCCAGCTAGCATCACCTGAGGCTAGTTGTGACCATCTTGGGTCATGAGTCCACCTCATCAATATCCAGCCCATAGAGGTATGTGCCTTGGTCCTAGCACTAATGTGCCAATCATGTTGGACTGTGGACTTACAGGTATGAAACATCTTGGAGATCTGGTGGCCACAGGTGTGACATAGGGCTGGTTCATTCATCATGACCCTGCTCAAAGCCGGGCAAAATCCTGCAGTGATGAAGCACAGGTAACTGAGTGAGGTATCTGGGCCTACCATGGTTGCAGGGATAGGCTTTTGGAGATGGTCTATGCTCTCTAGGCACACCCCCTTTTTGTTTCTGAAAAACATACCAACAGAGTATTTGGGAAAAACCTTGGGCATGGATTGTTCTCTAGTACTAAAGTAGTGACAACTACCCACCAGCAGACTAGAAACTTTGGAAACTTTAGGATATCATGAAAATAGCAAATTTTGGGTATTGGAGATTCAAAAAAGACTTGAGAATGCCAAAGGGGTAGAAAATTTATTCAAAGAAATAATACTAGAGAAGGATACAACTATCCAGGTACAGGAAGGTGAAAAGTAACTCAACTTAGTCTACTCTAATACACCTTTTAATCAACCTCTCACAGTTGAAAGATAAAGAAAAGATTCTCAATGCTGCAAGTGAAAACAATACCTAGGAGTGCCCCAATTTGTCTGTCAGCATAAACCTTACAGACTAGGAGAAAATGGCATGAGATTTTCATAGTACTGAAGGAAAAAACTGTCAACTGAGAATAATACCCAGAAAAGCTGTTAGAAGTGAAGGAGGGATAAAGACTTTCCCATACAAACAAAATCTGAGAGAATATTTCTCCACCAAACCTGTTCTGCAAGAAATGCTAAAGGAATTTCTTTAAACTGGAAGAAAGAGATGTTAATAAAAAAGACACACACACACAGAGGAAGGTAGATAACTTACTGGTTAGAATAATTATACAAACAAATGTAGAGCGCTCCAATATTGTAAGCATGATGCATAAACAAATCTTCAGCATGATGACTAAAAATCAGAGAATTAGAAAGTAATAACTACGTTAATATGTTAAGTGACAGGCAATACAGAAAGATGTACAGTGGGATATCAAAAATTCAAAATGTATGCTGTGCTTGGTGGCACATGCCTGTAATTTCAGCAACTCAGGAGACAGGTGGGAGGATCACAAGTTTGAGGCCAGCCTCAGCAACCTAGCAAGGCCCTAAACAGCCCTGTCTCAAAATAAAAAGCAAAAAGAGGGTGTGGATTTGTGGTAGAGCACTCTGAGTTCAATCCCCAGTACCCCAAAACAATATATATCAAAATCTGGGGAGGAACAGAACACAACTGGAGAGTTTTCTTATATTTTCTCTTGTTCTTTTGTTCATTTGTTTCTGTTCTTATGATTATGTCAGGTTGGTATCATTTCAAAATAGCTCGTTATAATCAAAGGATGTTTTTGTTACAAGCCTCATGATAACTACAAAGGAAAAACCTATAATAGACAAACCAAAAACTATAAGCAAGAAATCAAAACATACTACAAGAGTAATTCAATTAACCACCAAGGAAGACTAAAAAACAAGGGAGAAAGAAAGGAGCTATAATAAAAGTAGAAAATAAGTTACATAATGGCTATAGTAATACTTTACCTATCAATACTTACTTTAAAGATACATGGATTAAATTATCCAGTTAAAAGGAAAAGAGCATACAAATGGATAATAGACAAACAGCAACAACAACATAAGCACCATCAACAACACCCAACTATATTTTGCTTATAAGAAATCAACCTCAATACTAAGGGTTAAAAGTGCAAGGATGAACAAGATATTGCCCTACAAATGGAAGCCACAAGAAGCATCAGTAGCCATACTAATATTAGATAAAATAGACGTTAAATGAAAGGTAGTAAAAAAGGCAAATAAGGTCATTATAAAATGATAAATGGGTTTATTCATCAAAAGGAAATAACAATTCTAAATGTATATGCAGCCCATAGGGAGCACCCAGATATATGAAACATTGCATTAATAGCCCTAAATGGAGAGAGAGACTCCACTAGCATATCTGGGATTTTAATACCCCACTTGCAACAATAGACACATCATCTAGACAGAAAATCAACAAAAAAATCAAAGTTTCACCCTTGACCAAATGGACCTAATGGGCATCTATACAACATATCATACAGAAGCTGTTAAATACCATTTTTTTCTAATCAGTACATGGGACATTCTCCAGGAATCATATGCTAGGCCACAAAATTGACCTCAACAAATGTTTAAAAATTGAAATCATATCAAGTTTCTTTTCTGACCACAATTCAATACAGCTAGAAATCAATAAGGAAAACTTTGGAAACTATAAATACATGGAAATTAAACAACTTACTTTTGAAAAACCAATGGATCTAGGAAGTAATCAAGAAGGAAATGTAAAAATTCCTTAAAACAAATGAAAGGGGAGTCAACCTATGGAATACAGGAAAAAATACTACTAAGAGGGAAATTTATAGCAATCAATACACACATCAAAGAATAGAAAGGTCTCAGAGAAAGAACCTGTCATTAAAAGTCAAAGAAGCTGGGCACGATGGCGCATGCCTGTAATCCCAGCACCTGGGAGGCTGAGTCAGGAGGATCACGAGTTCAAAGCCAGCGTCAGCAACTTAGCGAGGCCCTAAGCAACTCAGTGAGACCCTGTCTCTAAATAAAATACAAAATAGGGCTGGGGATGTGGCTTAGTGGTGGAGTGCCCCTGGGCTCGATCCCCAGTACAAAAAAAAAAAAAAAAAAAAGTCAAGGAACTAGGAATAAAATTAAGCCCCGAATGAGAGAATAGAAATGAAAAAAAAAAAAGAATTATTTGCCTATATGTCATTTTCCAATCATACTGCATCTAACCATTTTAAGTTAATTTCTAATTTTCATCTCTTTCCCCCAAAAATATAGAGTGAATTCTATTGATTGTTTATAACTATTTTTAAATCTAATATGTATTTATTTATCCTTTTCAGCCTTATTCTAGCTAGTTTTATATATTTCTATGTATGCAAATCATTTTGTTTTATTTAAAAAAATGATAAAGATCAGAGCAGAAATAAATGAAATAGTGACTAAAAAGCAATAAAAAAGATCAGCAAAACAAAGAGTTGGTTCTTTGAAAAGATAAAATAGCCAAACCCTTAGCCAGACTAAGTTAGAAAGGAGATATAAGATTCAACTAAAACCAGAAATGAAAAGGGAAACATCACAACTGGCACTACAGAAATATGAAAGGTCATTAGATATTGTTATGAATAACTATATGCCAACACATTTGATAATATAGAATAAATGGACACATATATTTTACCAAGACTGAATCAGGGAGAAAGAGAAAACCCAAACAGACCACTAACAAGTAACAAGATTGAACTAGTAATACAATCCTCCTATTAAAGAAAAGCACAGGACCAGATGGCTTCACTTCTGAACTCTACCAAACATTTAACTAAACCAATTCTTCTTACATTATTTCAAAAAATAGAAAAGGAATGTATTCACAGAAACATATTTTATGAGGCCAACATTACCCTGATATCAAAACCAGATAAGGAAGATATACACGTACACCCACTGCCTCCCACAATCCTGATTAACATGAATACAAAAATCCTTAAAATACTATCTTTTATGCATGCATGGAAATGTCACAGTGAAACACATTAATTTGTGCAATTAATATGCACTAATAATTAGAATGAAAGTTAAATTACATAAACATAAAAAGTTCTTATACACACACACACACACACACAGATACAAACAATACTAGCAAACCAAATTCAGCAGCACTTTACAAAGATTATTTTCCATGACCAAGTGGGATTCATCCCAGGATTGCAAGGATAACTTAACATATGCAAATTAATACAGATGATATACCATATTAATATAATGAAGAGCAAAAATCATATGGTCACCTCTATTAACACAGAAAAGGTATTTGCTAAAATTCAACATCTATTCATGATGAAAATACTGAACAAGTCAGGCATACAAGCAACATACTTGAATTCAATGAAGGCCATTTATAATAAGCTAATAGCTAACATTATACCTAATGAGGAAAAGTTGAAAATTTTCTAAGATCTGGAACAAGAAAAGGATGCCCCCCTTTAATCACTTTTATTCAACAAAGTGCTGGAAGTCCTACCTAGAGCAATTGAGTAAGAGAAAGAAATAAATGGCAACTATACCGGAAAATAAGTCAAATTTCATTCTTCACAGATGATATGATCTTATGCATAGAACCCCAGACTCCACCAAAATCAGATTGGAACTAATAAATTAATTCATCATAATTTCAGGGAACAAAATTAAGATACAAAATTCAGTAGCCTTGCTATATGTCAGTAGTAAATTATCTAATATCCAAATAAAGTAATCCAATTTACAATAGCTAAAAATATAGTGCCTCAGAATAAAGTTAACCAAAGAGGCAGAAGATATCTACAATGAAAATTATAAATTATTGATGAAAGAAATTGAAGAGGATGCAGAAAGTGGAAAGACATCTTGTGTTAGTGGGTTGGAAGAATCAATATTGCCAAAATGTCCATACTATCCAGAGCTATTTAAAGATTCAGTGCAATTCCTATCAAAATACCAATGGCATTTATTCACAAAACTAGAAAAGACAATTCTATTCTTTTTATGTCACCACAAAAAAACTCAGATATTCAAAGCCATTATGACCAAAAAGGAAACAATCCTTGAGGCATTGTACTACCAGACTTTGAAACATACTACAAAGTTGTTGTAGTCAAAACAGCAGGGTACTGGCATAAAAACAGACACATAGACCAATGGAACAGAACAGAAAGCCTAGAAGTAAACCCATGCATGTATTGCCAATGGATTTTTGCAAAAGGGTTAAGAATATGCACTTGGGAAAGGACAGTCTTTTCAGTAAATGGTGTTGTGAAAATTGTATATCCACATGCAGAAGATGAAGCTAGCCTCTATCTCTCACTACTTACAAAGATCAACTGAAAAAGGATTAAGGACCTAAATATAAGACCTGAAACTATAACATTATTAGAAAACTTGGGGAAAATATTTCAGGATATTGGAATGGGCAAAGAATTTTTGGACGAGACCCCAAAAGCACAAGAAACAAAAGCAACAATAAAAATTTCTGCACAGTAAAGAAAACACTCAACAGAATAAAGAGACAACCTACAGAATGGGAGAAAATATTTACAATATGACAAGGGTTTGAAATCAGAACAAAATGGAACCCCCAAAACAGAATAGCAAAACTCCAAATAACCTAATTATAAAATGGGCAGTAGAGTTATATAGATATTTTTTGCTTCTTTGTGGTGGTGGGGTTTGAACCCAGGGCCTAGTGTATTCTAGGCAAGTCCTCTAGCCACACCTGCAGCCCTAAAGTGGGAAGTAGATATAAGACAAAGGAAGCCATATAAATGGACAGCAGGTACATGAAAATGTGTTCAACATCACTAATCATCAGGACAATGCAAATCAAAACCACACCCCAGTAAGAATGACTGTAAAACAGTATTTTAAAAAAAATAATGGCAAGGATTTGGAGAAAGGGAAACCCTTGCACACTTTTTGTGGGAATGTAAATTAGTACAGCTATTATGGAAAATAGTATGGAGGCTCCTACAAAAAGTAAAAATAGAACTACCATATGAACTACTATCAATCCCATTTCTGGGTATATATCCAAAGGAAAAGAAATCAGTATGTGGAAGAAATATCTGCCCTCCCATATTCATTGCAGCATTATTCACAAATGTCAACAAACTGAAATAATCTGCCCATCAACTGATTAAATGGATAAAGAAAATGTGATACATGTTCAACTATAAGAAATAGAATCCTGTCATTTGCAACTACATTGATGGTATTACAGATTGTTATGTTAAACAAAATAAAAGTTGGGTACAGAAAGACAAGTTCTGTATGATGTCACTCATAAATGGAATCTAAAAAAGTTGATCTCCTAGAAGAGTAGAATCTCATTGAGAGTAGAATGGTGGGTACCAGAGGCTGGGGAAAGTGGGGGTGGGGTGATGGGTAGAGGTTGATCAATGGGTACTAAGCAATAGTTGGACATGAGCAAGATGCTCTGGTGTGCCATTGCACAATAGGGTGACTAGAGATAACAATAATGGACTGTCCAAAACCACTGGAAGAATAGAACAATTATGCACTGTCTACTGCAAAAAGAAGAAAGGATATTGAACGTTTTCACCATGAAGAAATGATACATGTTTGAGGAGGCAAATATGTTTAACCTTATTTAAACATTGTATGATGTATGCATGTACCAAATATTACATACTATCACATTAATATATACAATATTTATGTTTCATGTATCGGTTTAAGTTTTTTAAAATAGGTTCTTTTAGTATGATTTGAATTAGTATTTTTTTTTTTAAAGCCAAAGAAGCCTTTATTTTAGCTGGCCAGCGACGACCTCCCTTATGCCTAAAAGTGGTGTCCAGGGAAATCGCCGAATTAGTATTTTTTTAGCCAGTCAATATGATGAATCACATAAATTGATTTTTTGAATACTGAACCAGTTTCACATAGCTGGAATAAACTTCACTTGGTCATGGTGGTATAATTTCTTTTTATACATTGTTAGATACAATTTGCTAGTATTTTATTGAAGTTTTTTACATCTATTTCCATGAGAGATATTGGTCTGTAATTTTCCTTGAGAGTGCCTCTCTCTACAGAATGGCAATTATCAAGAATACAGGTAAGGATTGGGGTTGTGGCTCAGTGGTAGAGGGCTTGCCTAGCATGTGTGAGGCACTGGGTTCCATCCTCAGCACCACATAAAAATAAATAAACAAAGGTTCATCAACAACTAAGGAAAATTAAAAAAAAGAATACAGGTAACAATAAATGTTGGTGAAAATGAGGGGAAAAGGTACATTCATACATTGCTGGTGGGACTGCAAATTGGTGCAATCACTCAGGAAAGCAGTTTGGGGATTCCTCAGAAAACTTGGAATGGAACCATCATTTGACCCATTTATTCCACCTCTTGGTGTATACCTGAAGGATTTAAAAATCATCACACTAAGGTGACACAGTCACATTAGTGTTTATAGCAGCTCAATTCACAAGAGCTAAGCTATGGAGCCAATCTATGTGCCCTTCAATAGATGAATAGATAAAGAAAATGTGGTATGTATACACTATGGAATATTACTCAGCCATAAAGAAGAATGACTTTATGACATTTGCCAGCAAACAGATGGATCTGGAGAGTATCATGCGAAGAAAAGTAAGCCAGTCCCCCAAAACCAAAGGTTGAATGTTTTCTCTGATATGTGAAAACTAACCCACAATAAGGGGATGGGTTTGAGAGGAAGAATAGACATGCAGTAGATTAGACAATGGGGAATGGAAGGAAGGGGGGGGATAGGCAAAGAAAGTGGAATGAATCGGACATAATTATCCCATGTAATATATGAAAACAACACAGTGAATCCCACCACCATGTACATCCATAAGAATGGAACTCTAACTAGAATAAGATATATTCACACTTGCTTAATTATGTCAAAATGAATTCTGCTGTCATGTATAACTAAAGAGAACCAATAAATAAATAAAAAGAAGTGTCTCTATCTTACAGAATGAGTTAGGAAGTGTTCTTTCTGCTTTTATTTTCTGGAATCGATATCACCTCTTCCTTCAATGTTGGTAAAATTAACCAGTGAAATCATCTGCACCTGTTGGTTTTTTGAAAGGTTATTAATTGTTGGTTTGATATGTTTAATTAAACATAGGCCTACTTAGATGACCTATTGTGTGAGTTTTGGTATATTGTGTCTTTCAGGAGGAGTTGGTCCACTTCATCAAAGTTATCAGATTTGTGGGCTACCATTGTTCATAATATTATTTTGTTATTTTTTAATGTCTACAGGGTCAGTTGCAATATCTTTCATTTCTTATATTAGCAAGAGTTTCTTTCGTCTCTCTTCTATCCTCTGTCTTTTCTAGCCTTTTTAGAAGTTCACTGATTTTATTGATCTTTTCAAAGAACCACATTATGGTTTAATAGCGTTTCTCTATTAATTCCCTATCTTCAGCTTAATTGATTTCTTTCCTAACTTGTATTGTTTAATTTCTTCTACTTAATTTGTATTCAATTGGCTCTTCTTTCACTACTTTTTCAAGGTAGAAATTTATATTGCTGATGTTATATTTTTTCTAATTTATCTATGAAATGCTAAAAATTTCCCCCTAAGCACTGCTTTTGCTGCATTCTACAAATATGAAAAGTTATATTTTCATGTAATTTAGTTCCAAAATACTTTTATTTCTTCTGAAATTTCATTTTGACCGTGTGTTATTTATAAATGTTTAATTTCTGTATATTTTGTGATCTTCTTCCTAACTTCCTGTTATTGATTGCTAGTTTAATTCCATCATGATCTAAGAGAATACTTTGTACAATCTTTATTCTTTTTGATTTATTAAGGTGTGTTTTATGGCCCCCCATATGATCTATATTAGTTAATAGGAACTTGAGAAGAATCAATATTCTGCTGTTGTTGGATGAAGTATTCTATATATGTTAACAAGAACCAGTTAATTAATACTGCTGTTCAGTTCCATTGTATCTTTATTGATTTTCTACCTGCTAAATCTGTCAATTAGTAGAAGGATACTGACATTTCCACCTGTAATAGTGAATTTGTTTCTTTCTCTTTACAGTTTTAAAATTTTATTCCCATGCATTTTGGTACTATTTTAAGACACATACACATGAAGGATTTTTTTGTGTTAGATAATTAACCCTTCTATCATTATGTAATGGCATTTTAATCACCCCCGCCCTGATTTTTCTTTCTCTGAAATCTACTTTGAAATTTGTGTTTACTCCAGCTTTATTATGACTGGTGTCAGCATGGTATATATTTCTATATCCATTTACTTTTAATATGTCTCTGTGCTTATATTTGAGTTTCTTGTAGAAACGTAGCTGGTATTTTTATTCACTCTGATGAATTTTTAGTTGGTGTATTTAGAACATTTAAGTTTAAAGTCATTATTGATATGGTTGGATTAATATATATCTGATTTGTAACTTTTTTCGTTTCTTTGTTCCTGTTTTGTATTTATTTTATCTTGACGTTTTGTCTTTCACTTTTTCCCCCCACTTAATCTTTTATCTTTCCTAAAATCACTGTCATACATCCCAATTATCCATAGGACATATATACACATATGTAATATGCTATTATTATGTTGTATAAACTTTTATCTGCTACACAATTTAAGAATAAAAAATATTTTATTTTATCTTATGTGTTCTTGAACAATTTTCCTTTTTAAATGTAGATCTTTCTGACCTATAAAATTTCCTTCTCCCTGAAGAACTTGTAACATTCATTGAAAGGCAGGTGACACATTTCCTCAATTTTTATCTGAGAAGTTTTATATTTCACTCCACTCTCTTCTTGATTTCATGGTGTCTGATGAGAAGATTTTCCAATTATTACCATTGTTCTTCTGAAGATGTGTTTTTCCCTCTGATTTCAGATTTTCTGTAATTTGAATATGATGTGCTTAGATGGGTTTTTGTTTCTTTGTTTCAGTATTTGTCCTACTTGGTGTTCACTTAGTTTCCTTGCGTCTATGGTTTGTTTTTTGTTAACTTTGAAATATTCTCAACTAGTATGATTTCAAATTTTTTTGTGTCTCTTTGTCTCTTCTAGGATTACCGTTAATGCATCTTACTCCTTTTGTAGTTGTCTCATAATCATTGAACATTCTGTTCTATTTTTCAGTCATTTTTCTCTTTGCTTTTCAGCTTGAGTAGTTCATATTGCCCTATCTCCAAACTAACTGAGTTTTTTCCTGGGCCATGTCTAGTCTGCTGGTGAACCCATCAAAGATATTCTTTACTTCTATAATAATATGATTTCTAGCTTCTATTTTTGATTCATTATTAGAATTTCTACTTGCTTATCTATTATAGAATGCCACTCACTTTTCCCATTAGAGCTTTTAATATATTGATCATGTCTATTTTAAATTTCTAGTGTAATTATTTCAAAATATCTGCTATATGAGTCTGGTTCCGATGCTTTCCCTGTCTTCAGACTGTTTTTTGCCTATTATCCTTCCTTCTAACTTTCTGTTTGAAGATGGGCATGATATGTTAAGTAAAGGAACTGAGGTAAATAGGCCATTAGTGTGAAGTTTTATGTTTATCTGTCTAGGAGTTAGGTTGTGTTTACCATTTGCTGTAGTTTTAGGTATCCTGGCCTAAAATTTCCTCTAGTATCCTTGTTTTGGTCTCCTTTGTTGTCGTGAGTTTTCCTAGAGATTACTTTTTAAATACAGTGTGAGCCTTGCATTTGTTTTCAGCTATTTACTGGAAATGGATTGATATGATGGTAATTGGGCATAGCATTCTATGGGTTAGGGTTATTTCTTGATCTTTGAGTCTGTAACTCTGGGCTGTGACCTTCATAATTGCTTCAGGATGGAATGGATATTTATCTTCTTCCAACTACAAGGCTAATAATGTTTTTTGGTGGGTCACCCCACCAACACTCTGGTTTAAGCTGGTTTGGCAAAATTCATATTGGTTAGGCTCTGGTGAAGGAGTTTCTGTTGAGCATAGGGTTTCATTAACAAGAGTAGAACATTGGGTATATTTCAAAATGGATATTTTCCCCCTTTCCTGATCAAAGAATGAGAAAATTTGTCTCCATTGATCGCCCTAAGAACCTGGTGGGGATCTTGGAAGTAAAACCTGTGGAAGTGTGGGGAATTTTTAATCTCCCAAGCTAGTCCACACTCCCTTCAGTGTTTCTATCCCATGCAGACTTCAGTGTGGTTTCTGCTCCCAGTAAGCTTTGACTTTGTGAATCCACCTGTTGTATTCTCCAGTTTTCATGGTAGTGGTATGTCCTGTGACCCCAGTTCTCTGATAAACTCAAAAAGTTATTAATTTTCAGTTTTTCACCTTTTTATTGTTGTTGTTGTTATGTAGAGAATAGGATGACTTGTAAGCTCTTCACATGTCCTATCAGACATTGGTAGTTGGTTTAGTCTAATTTTCATGTTATTATATTTTAAGAATTGTCTTTGCCCAATATATCTAAGATGAAGTTTAAAAATTTTCCAAGTGTTTATGTATTATGTATTCATTTATTTATTTTATATTTGATATGTACTCATTGTGATCACGAATTTTGTCCTCTGGGTTTCTTTTAAACATTTTGAGTTTTATTCATAATATGTTATACAATGATTTCTATAACTTTTTATAGTCATCTAAAAGTAACTCCTAATAACATGCTAAATCTAAGAATAATAGGAAGTTCATTGGGGTAGACAAAGAGGAATAAAAGGAAGGGAGGGGAATAGGAATAGGAAAGACAGTGGACTGAATCTGACACAACTTTCCTATGCTCACATATGAATATGCCACAGTGAATCTTACATTATGTACAACTACAAAACTGGGATCCTAATTAGAATAAGATATATTCCATGTTTGTGTAAATATATCAAAATGGACTCTACTGACATATATAACTAAAAAATAAAAAATGGAGAATGAATTGGAAAATTATTACGATATTTAATTTCTATTTAAAATTGAACTCCAGTTACCCAAGTATATATGAATGCATTCACCTTTAAAAAGTGTTTAGGATCTTAACCTTATGCCTTACACGAAACTTATTGAAAATACCTTATGGGGGTTGGGATTGTGGCTCAGTGGTAGAGCACTTGCCTAGCACGTGTGAGGCACTGGGTTCAATCCTCAGCACCACATAGAAAGATTAATTAATTAATGAAATAAAGATATAAAAATACAGTAAAATTTTAAAAATAATCCATGGACCTAAATGTAAAATTCTAAAATTTTTAGAAGTAAACATAGGTTAAAATTGTGGAGAACTAGAGACAGATGAAGAGTTCTTATCCCTGACACCAAAAACATAATCCATATAAATATTATAAACCATCAGGGCAATGTGATGCATGCCTGTAATCCCAGAAGTTTGGGAGGCTAAGGCAGGATTGAAAGTTTGAGGCCAGCCTCAGGAACTTAGCAAAGCCCTGAGGAACTTAGCAAGACCCTGTCTCAAAATTTTTAAATTTTTTTTCAAAAGGACTGGGGATGTGGCTCAGTAGTTAAATGCCCCTGGGTAAAATATATATATTTATTTATTAAACTGGACTTTATAAAAATTAAAACCACACTGTGAAAAGGATATTAAGAGGATGAAAAGACAAGATAAAGATTTTGAAAAATTTACTTGTAAACCTCATATCTAACAAAGGACTTATATCTAAAATATATATAAAGTATGCTCAAAACTCAATAGTAAAATAATCAAACAATCCAACTAGAAGATAGTCCAATAACATGAACAGATGTTTCATTGAAGAAGATGAATATAATTTGGGTGACAAATAAGCACATGAAAAAGGATTCAACATTAGCTGTTAGAGCCATGTAAATCAAAACCACAAGATATCACTATAGACCTATTAGTATAGTTAAAAATCATTACATAAAATGCTGATAAGGATACAAAGTAATTGGATATTTTATACATTTCTAGTGGGAATATCAAATGATAAAGCCACTCTGAAAAATAGTGCTGCATCTTTAAATAAAACTAAACATGCAAATACTATGAAATCTTACACTTACACTCCTAGATATGTATCCCAGAGAAATTAAGATTTATGTTCATGCAAAAATATGTACAAAAATGTTATTACTGGCTTTATTCATAATGCAAAACCCTGGAAAAAATCAAATGTTGTTCAACAGGTGAATTGTTGAACATATTATGTTAGATAAATAACATGGAATACTACCCAGCAATTAAAAGAATGGACTATTGATATAAGCACAAATCTGGAAGGCTCTCAAGAGTGTTATACTTAATGAAAAAATCCAGTCCCAAAATTTTACATGCTATATAGTTCCATTTCTATAACATTCTCATAATGAAAAAATTTTAGTGGTGGAAAATAGATTAGCAGTTGCTAGGGGACAAGTATGGAGTGGTAGGTGATAGGCAGTGAAGGAATATTTTAAAAAGTAGCACAAGGGAGTTCTTTCTCGGTTAAAGAACTCTGTATCTTGATTGTGGTAGAGATTACATGAAACCATTCAGGTGATAAAATTGCATAGAAACACACATGTGCACATGACTACAGATTTAAAATGGTGAAACCTGAATAAAGTCTAGTTAACAATAATAGCCATAATCTACCAATGTCAACTTCCTGGTGTTGATACTGTACTGCAGCTTTATAGGCTGTCCCCATTGGAGGAAGCTGAATGAAGGGTCCACAAAAAAAGTTTCAAAAGGAAGAATTAAAACATTACAAATAATTCTAAGATCCTTCATTTCATTTACCCAGAAGTCACTACTACAATGAACTTTCTGTGTATCATTCCTAATTGTTCTGTTTCATGCACACATATGTTCTCATAAAATATATGTAAATATAATGTTTTATTTTTGTGTTCTTCTTTCTACATCAGTATTATATAGTACATGTTATTCAGTAACTTGCTTTTTTTCACTCAGTATTATATTTTTAAGATATATTCATATTGACACATAGGTCTATACTTTTTATTGTGACTGCTGTATGGCATTCCATTGGATATACAATTTCATTTAATTATTTCTCTATTGTTGAACATTCAGACTGTTTTCAAGTTTTTGCATCATTATACAAAATATTATTGTACACATGTGACATGTTTTTCTCTGTGGAAGAAATGGAAATGATATGTCATAGTTATTAACATTTTGAATTTTACTGGAACAGGAAAATTCTACCCCCAAATGGCCATACCAATGTGTACTCCCACCATTTCCCCACACCTTTGTTAAAATTAGATAGCGTCCTCCAAGTGTAGCCAATATAAAATCAATCCATGTCCCAATAAGCATTTATTTAAAATCCAAAAAGAAATGCACAATGAATTCACATTTTATTTTTGCCTGTTAATACACCATTCATAACACACAGAAAGCTGCCAATCAAAAAATAATTTTTATCCATTTGCTTCCCTAAAGTCCCACTCATTGTGGTCTAACAGATACCCCATTCTCCCCTCAAAATTAACTAAAACACTGATATGTAGCCTAAGTTAAATTTCCCTTTTTTTTTTTTTTTACAATTCTCTGTCCTTCCCAATGTAAATTAATCAAATAAATCCTGGCTTGTTTAATTTTTCTCTCTTAACCATTGTCCTCATCTTTGGAACAAAGTCCAAGAACAGAGTGTGCAAGGACAGAATTATCTTTAGTGGATATGCAAAGAATTGAGTTTAGGAATACTTTTATTTTAATTCTTTTTCCTACCATACATGCTTGTGCAAAAGGGAAGATTTGCTTTAAGTTTGAACTTTAAGCAAGTAGAATGTCTTCCCACAAGAGAAGCTTTAAAATTCCTATCTTATGTGCACAGTACACAGAAAAATGTGGAGCCTAAGGAGAGAAAAGACCAAAACAAACACAGAGCTTCTAGGGAGAAAACAGATAAGAGGTGCTCAGATCGTAACAGCTACAGAAAGAGTATTAGTAAAACCCCTTCTAGATGCCATTGCTCAAGCAATATCTGTTTCAGTAATTCTGAGCCCTTCAGCAAGGCTTTAGATTTCCCATGATTGCTTAACATATTTCTAGAGTTTCTCTTGTGTTCAAAGTCCAATAGCACCTCATTTGTGAGAGGTGAAACAAACATAGAACAAGAGATATGGTAACTGATCTTAGGGACCTTTTAGTTTGGTTTCAGAGTGTCACTGCAGCATTGTGGTTAAGAGTCTGAGGTCAAACTACATAGGTGACATGACTTCACTATTTGTGTGACCTTGGTTTTTTTTTCCTTTTAGCTCTCAAAGTCTTTGTTTCCCTATTTAAAAAATAAAAATTTATTCCTGATACATCTGATGTGAAGGGAAAACAAAAATATACCTACCTTTATTCTGAGGAAAATGCAAATCAAAACCACAATAAGATATCATCTCATGCCCATTAGGATGGCCATAATAATTTTTAATTTTATTAATATGTATTTCATATATTAATGAGGTTCAACATGATAGTTGCACACATGCATACAGTGGACTAGCCAAATAAGGACAACAGGCATTTTCCTCTCCTTGTAAGTTCTTTCTTTTAATTAATTATTTATTTATTTTGGTGCAGAGAATTGAACCCAGGGCCTTGCACATACTAGGCTAAATCCCAGACCCTCCTCATCATTTCTTTATGCTTGAAGCCTTTGAGCTCATCTTTTCTAGATCTTCATAAAATGCATAATAGGTTATCATGAACTATAGTTACTCCTCTGTGTTATGGAACACCAGAACTTATTCCTTTTATCTAACTGTGTTTTATTATCTGTTGCCCAACCTTCCTTTATCCCTCCTTCTCCCACTGATTCCTAGTCTCTAGTAATCAGTATTTTACATTCAGATTGACGGATTTTTTTAGAGATGCAAAATAACAAGCATTGGTGAAGTGTGGAAATTGGAACCCTCAAAAATTGCTGGTGGGAATATAAAATGGTTCAGCTTCTGTGGAGAACAATCTGATAATTCCTCAAAATCTTAAACACAGAATCACTATATGACCCAGCAGTTGCACTCCTAAGTACACACACAAAATAAGTGAAAACAATTTTTCAAACAAAAGTTTGTACAAAGATGTAGTCTATCCATATAATGAAATATTATTTGGCCATAAAAGTAATGAAATTGAGGTACATTTACAACATGGATAGATGAACCCTGAAAACATGCTAAGTGAAATAAGCCAGATAAAAAAGAGCAAATATTTTATGATCCCATTTACATTATATATTTTATATCTTTATATTAAGTAGAGGTGTATTTGCATAGTCCAGTTTTCTCTTCTATTCTTGGAAGCCAGGCTGCCCAAAAGAAGTATACATCAGGGCAAAACATGCAATTTAGTGTATCTGGGAAACTTGGGCAGGATGACGGTGCAGAGGAAGAGGGAAGAGAATCCAAGATTCAAGAGGCCTTGCCACACTGGGACTTTGGAGGTGAGCCCACCTGTGAGCCAGCAGATGTTGGGGGAAATCAAAGTGTGAATATTGAAAAGTGTGATTCGTGGCAACTCTGAAATGCTGCAGGGTGTTTGGTGGGGTGGTTCCATCCTAGGGTCGAGATCCCAGGCAAATGCTGAGAATAGGGAAGAGTCTTGGAGAAACAAGAACCTGAACAGGTGACTTGTTATCCCAGTGTGTGCTCTTGCAAGGACAGCCGGATTTGACCTTATCCAGAAGATCTCCAGAGGCCCTCTCTGTGCAAACAAGCAGTGGGCCACCGTCGGGGAAGGAAGTGGCGAAACAGCAACCAAAGGGCGCCCGCTTCCTGGGGCTGCTGGAGGGACAGATCCCTGTGATCATCCTGCCCACTCCCTCTGCCCCCTTCACATTCCAATTGGGAAGGGGCTCTTCCTGGCACATGTGGTCTGAAATGCTTCTCTCAACATCCTGGTGCAGGGATACAGACACTAATCCCACGGAGGAACTCAGACACGAAATGGTGGGAAAGAATAATGTGAGTGCAGACCCAGGCACTAAAGTCAGTGACAGAGAGAGAGAGAGAGAGAGAAAGAGAAAAGAGAGAGAGAGGGAGGGAGACAGAGAGAGAGGGGAGAGAGAGAGAGAGAGGGAGAGAAAAGAGAAGAGAGAGAGAGAGAGAGAGAAAAGAGAGAGGGAGGGAGGGAGGGAGAGAGAGAGAGAGAGAGAGAGAGAGAGAGAGAGAGAGAGAGAGAGAGAGGGGGGGGAGAGGGCCACAGCCCACCCAGTCCCTGCTCACATGATGCAGGCAGGCAGGCAGGCAGGCAGGGCATTAGAGGGCATCTCCCACAGAAACCTGCCACACCACTCTCAGCAATGGACTGCTTTCACTTGGCTTGCAGCTGCCCTACTTGTGGACTGTTTTGTAGCAGCCTTTCCAGGTGATGCCTAGATTTTCATGCCCCCCCTTTCATTTGATTGGGCTTCAGGGGCTCTTTCTGATGTGTGTCTGATTTAAGTTATATTTTAGGAATACATGGAATCAAGGAAGAATAGGGTGTTAAACTACTCAGTTCAAAGCTACTTTCCTGACTTCAAATAATCTCTGAAATCATGTCTAAGACACATAGAATCACCTTTCAGTTCCTAGTCTCATTTTCCCACTATTCAAGTGTTCCTTATGCAAAAGAGGGGATCCTATGCGATTGTGTTCTGAGGAATAGCACTAAAGAAAGCCATCTTTCTACAAGCTTGAGAAACTCATCTCATCCCACACCAATTCCCCTTCCCTAATTTTGACATAAAGCTGAGGTTGGTATAAGAACCATCATGAAGAGTAACTACTGAGAGGTATTGACTGACAACATTTTACAGGTATGGCTGAAAGTAAACAGCAGGAATAACAGATAAAATCTATGGATGGGAATTACCTCTGAGGACAGAAGCTATATGTCCAAGCTTGGGAGACGTTATTGTTCCAAGATACCTAGCTTTGTATTTCAAACAAAAATAATCTTCGACATCAGGGAAGATGACTGGTTTTGCAGGACTTTTAAATCAGCAGATAAAACAATTTGACCTTTAATAATTTCTTTAGCCCTATTGAGCATCAATTTCCCCACTTGAACATAAGGGTAATATACCTTATAGATTTAGTTATGAAACTTAAGATAAAATATGTAATTTATCTTGCATATTACTTGGCACATAGTAAGCGCAAAATATATGTTTGCTATTACTATTATTATTTCCACTCGCAAACTTAGTAGGGATGAAAGTTCCAAAGCACTGGGTAGGAATTTGAGCCAGCCATGGAGACCTTGAATTGTAACCTGGCCTTCAGATTCCTCATCAGGAGGGTGGGACCAGGAATAAGAGCGTTACACTTGGCACAAGTCCAAACTGCATGACTGCACAAACACTGTAACTGTTCTGTATTCAGACACATTTGAAAGGATTTTTCCAGCATAAATTTCTAAATGTGCTGCTTGTTTTGTAATTCAATCTAGGGCAGCAGCAGCAGTACTATCATTATTTACATTTCTGCCTTTCAGTCTTGGATCCAAGATATTTGCAGCAATATGAATTGGCTCATAACAAATTTCTTCTCTTTTCTTAAAAAAGTATTTCATGTCCTTTTCTTTTATACCTGTAAGCAAGTAAATATTAATAATATTTCACATTGATTTGTTTCTGGGACATTTAGTCAGAAATAAGTTACAGAAATAAACTGCCTAATTCAGTTTACTGTAGGCAATTCCACATTAAATTCTTCCCAACATAATTAGGTTTCTAATTTTGTTAATATAATTTTTTCATTTTAATGAACATAAGACAATACAAAGTCCTTATAAGCAATTGGAAAATCTTCTTACCCTCAATTAACTTTTCTATTCCCCAGGATTTCATGTATCCAATAGTTAACCTGGATAACTGTTAATATTAAATTTATAAATGTAAAGGGAAGAAAAATATTTTCATTTATGTATATGTTAAGTCAAGATAGTTATAATAGTGACCATTCTTTTTTACTCCTTGCGTTATCCTGGTTGTATTTAGAATTTTACATTCTCTAACATTAATAATATGCACAGCTGTATTAGTCTTTCTTTACTAGGGTACACTCAAATTCTTAAAGAACCAACCTGGTTGATCTATAATAGACTGTTGCACCATGACCCCAATAAATGAACTCCAACACAATCAACTAGTTTAGACTAGAATCATGGGAAAAGATAACTGTTGAAGGGTGAAAGATTGGCTAATGAGGACTGTTCTGTGTAAAAAGGACTACTGGAATGTTTACTCTACTCATAAAGTTTCCATATTTTTGTCTGTATTTCCATTTACTTCATTGAATCTTTCATTGTTTCCTCTTGACTCTGAGCTGTGGATCTGAGACCAAATACATCTCCAAGCAAACTTTCAGCCCTTAAATGACCTCTTTATTACATCCTTTCTGAAGCATAACAGAATTTCTGTCCAAGTTAAAGAGGAATCACAGGGCCTCACACTTAATGGCTGCTGATTCAAAATTAATTTTTCCTTAGATGCCTAAATCTATCCCAGCACATAATTACAGAATTTTGCTTTGGAAGGGACCCTAGAACTTAATCTAATTTTCAACGTATTGCAGGCTTCATTATTATACAATGAATGATACTTTATAAATCCATCTTTGAACACTTACCAGATATAGACTAATTAATGCATTAGTAGTTAGAAAAATTTCTTAAAATGAGCTAAAACCTACCTTCTTAAAACTTTCCTTGAGCGAAGTTTCATGGGCCCTCTTCAGAAGAGATTCTCCTATTTTTATTTAAAATATTGTCCTATCAAATTATCTCTAAGTGGATCAAATATAGCATAGTTTAACAGGAAGTACTCCTCATGGTTCTATTTCCATTAATCCATATTCCAAAATATTGCCCACTCTTTAAGCTACCAGCCCTGATGCAGTATCCCAAACATCAGTGCCAAAACCAGAAGTGCATTCTCCTATTACATTAATAATAATTTTACAGTATGGTGGCAGGAAATGCACTTTCTGTTCACTGGCTATAGCTATTAAACTATACGGAAATGACTGCCTGGAAGACAGCCAGGTCCCTTGGCTTAAAGGCCAACCCTGAGGAAGACAAAGGTAATACAAGAAGGGAAACTATATAACTTTCTCTACAGCATTATTGAGACACTCTAGAGCAGTGCTTCTCAACTCTCTGTGGTGAAGGACCACCCCCCCCGCACTTTTTTCTAAAGTTCCAATTTGCCATGGATATTTGTAAACTAGGAAATGATGCACATGGATATAGCAACAATATCAAATGCTTTAAAAATTCCTAAATTCTTACCATTTGTATACTTGATCAGTGTACTTTTATGATTCGAATACTTATCATATTTATGTCATAATATACTGGTAACAGTTTTGTGGCTGATCTGTGGAACACATGATACATAGCACTGCCCCAGAAAGTGAGAAGGGATGAGAATTATTCTTGGCACCCTAACCCTCTGTGTAATGTTCAAGTGATATGATAGAAGGAAGTTATTCTTGCTACTGATAAGCACTAGATGTTTGTGTATCTTAAATATAAATTGGTGACCATGTATAATAAGATAGTAAACAACTCGTATGAGGGTAGTATCAATGAAATCAATTGCCATTTGTAAATTTTATTTAAAGTAGTTTCATGGTGAAATGTTGCCTAATAAAACGAATATGGGGAAAACCTGTTTGCCCATAGGTAGATTATATCAAATACCACTTTTATAGTTATGTAATTGCCATGAATAGAATTTATGAAGTGCTACTTATACATAGGCAAAGAGAGAACTTCCAAAAAATTAATTTTGCCAAGGATAGATAGCATAGAGGGAAAGGAGGGGTGGGGTCAGGGTGGGGAGTAAGAATAATAACAGAGTGTGTGACAGATACCATTGCCCTGTGTACATGTATGAATGCACAGATGGGGTGACTCTACTTTGTGTACAACCAGAGAAACAATAGCTGTACTCCATTTGTATTCAATGAATCAATAAGTAAATAAAAAAAATTAATTTTGCCAGTAGAAAACTGGAATAATGCGAACATCAGGAGTAGTAAGGAGGGGAAGAATGGTGAATAGAATGACAATTGATATATTTAATTAAAGTACTGAGGAATAGTTACATGAATCCCCCCTCTATCACTGATTTTTGCCCCCAGATGAAAAGACTTTTAACGGAAGAATTCTGATACTGGAGACTAACATATTGACGTGATTTTGGTTTGGAGTAGGGTATTAACAGTGGGGATAGGAATAATATGATCAGACTCTGGGCATATTTTAAAGAAAATATGATCAAGATTTGCTGATTACTGGGTTTGGGGCATACAAGAGGAAAGATAAGAATGACTCCAAGGTTTTTGCCTGAGGAACTAGAAAAACTAAGGTACTATTTATTATCACGAAAACATTGTAAGAAAATTGGTTGATTTTTGTTTAAGAATGGAGAGTTGATATTTTGGATATGTTAACTAGATGTCTTTTAAACATCCAAGTGGAGATATTGAGTAGGCAATGGAGTATATTACTTTTGAGTTCAAAGGACGAATCTAGTCTATAGATAATGAGAATCCTCTGTACTATAGAAGATGTTTAAAGTCATGAAATTGTAAGATATTAGCAAGAAATGAGTGTAGATAGAGAAGCCTAAGGATCAAGCTTCAATATTTCAAAGTTGGAAGCTAAAATATCATCATAGGACAATGAGAACAAATAATCAGAGAGATAAAGGAGATGAGTCAAGCCTGGAAGCCAAGTAGTGTTTTAGAGAGTGATCAACTCTGTAAATGATACTGACAGGTCAATTAAGATAAGGATGGATAATTAAACCTGGAATTTAATAATATAGAAGTCATTGGCAATGTTAACAAGGGTAACTTGTAAAACAAGTTCATCAGAGTGAGAATGGAGTAGTAGATATTGGAGACTTAAGGAGAGTAGCTAGCATAAAAAAGTCATAAAGAGAGTGGATTATGAAAATGTCATAGCATTGCCAAGCAGCATAAAAGCCCACTTGGGGTTAATAGTCATAAATTTGAAGAGACTAAAATTAAATGGAGACCAAACCAGTTAACATGGAAACAAAATAGAATGACAGTTGAATTTAGACAGGTTTGGGTGTTCTTTCATATGAATATGACGAATTGAAAGGGAGAAAACAAATTAATGGTACATGTCTGGGAGTGACTGTAATTATGAACTACAAAATCTAAATTCTGGTAAGGAGGGAAGTGAGAATATGAGATAAGTGATGTCAATAAATAGTTATAGGGAGGCTGGGGTTGTGACTCAGTGGTAGAGCACTTGCCTAGCATGTGTGAGGCACTGGGTTTGATTCTCAGAACCACATATAAATAAACAAGTAAAATAAAAGTCCATTGACAACTATATATACATATATATTTTAAAAAGGAAAAAATTTTTAAAAATTATAGGGGGCAAGTGAATGAATTTGAGGTCTCAGAAAAGGTAAGGAAAATATGGGAACTGGGGCATTAGAATGAGTGATCACAAAAAATAGGAAGAGATTATTTGAGAAGGGGATACCAAAATTAAGATTATGCTTTTAGTGTAGTTGTTTATTGAAGGGAGGCTGAAAACCAATCTTAAGGCTCATATTCCAGAAATAATGCCTAGGACCAGTGCTATTGCCCTGATAAGAAAAACTGTTGCTCTTGCATTAGATGCCAAGAAATTTACTTTACTGCAACAGCTCCTGCTGCCAGCACTGGTGTCTCTACTTTATTAAGAACTTGACCTTGTAATCTCTGCCATCCCCCAGATTCAAGATCCTTTGCTACTACCTACTCCCCCCCAAAATGAAACAATACAGTTTTGCATATTATATATGTCTTCAATTCTGAATCAAAGTCTCATGTTAGGACATCCGAATGGTAGAATCTAAGTCATATTCTGACAATGCAGAATCAGTACATTCTAGAAGTTTGAGTTTTGACATTACATTAAAAGGGTAAAAATTGTTATGTGAGTTTCCCAAATATAGAAAGGTTATTGATGATATGTTGTTCTGGCACAAAGATGAAAAATATCCATTTTATGAATTAAAATATAACTGCCCAAAATTCACACCTTATAAACAGGTAACTAGCAGTGTGCACACAACTAAAAACAGAATTACTTAGTTGAAGTTTGAAAAGAGATTCTCCCAGGATACAACATAAAAGCCAAAGGAAAATAGTGGAAATAGTAAGAGTCATATAAATCTCTACAAGAATCCTAATACTTATTTTAATGATCATTGTAAAGGAGGGGAAGGGATGAGAAGGTAAGAAAAAGGAAGAGAAAAGAAGGAAATGGAAGGAAAGGGTGGGGAAGATGGAATCAAAGACACAACAGACTAAAATTTCTTTAAACTGAAGAATGACTTGTCTTCTGATTGAAACAGCTACCAAGTCTCAAGAAGGAATAATGAGAATGACATGTGCCTAGATAGATCCTGTTAAAAATAAACTCTAAAGTACGACTGAATAAACTCAAATGGATCAAAGATTTATTGAAAAGTAAGAAATCATCAAAATGTGCAAAGTACTAGAAGAAAATACGGGAGATAGATGCACAAAATGTAGATCCCATGATCCTATAATGGGAAAGATTGTATCCATGTATTGAAGTATGTACATAAGCATACCTAATTATTATGAGACAATTAAAATTTTAAAAAATCAGCATGGAGTAGAGGCACACACCTGTAATCCTAGTGGCTTGGAAGGCTGAGGCAGGAGGATGGAGAGCTCAAAGCCAGCCTCAGCAAAAGCGAGGTGCTAAGCAACTTAGTGAGACCCTGTCTCTAAATAAAATACAAAATAGAGCTGGGGATGTGGCTCAGTGGTGGAGTGCCTCTGGGTTCAATCCCTAGTACCTCAAAAAATTTAAAATATAAAAAATTGATGTGTTTGGCTACATAACAGTTTAAAACATTTCATAACACAAAGTATTAAAAATTAAAAGGCCAATCACAAACTGATAAATTAATATCAGAGGTCTAATTGCCTTAATGTTTATATTTAATTGCATTATATTTAAATGTTCTTTCAGGTTTAAAATGAAAATATAACTTCAGTTTAATATAAAAATAGCAAATATGAAAACATAGTTCTCAAAATGAGACATATAGCAAATATTTATATTAAAAAGTGTTGTCTCACTCATTTTTAAGACCCAAGATATCATTTTTTACTTCTAAAATGGAACAGGATCAAGAAATTTGATAATATATTTAGTTGACAAGAATGTAAAGAAAATGAGGATTCTCCTAAACTCCTGGTGGTAGAGAGAATTGGTACAAGCTCTTTGGAGAACAATTTGGCGATGCCAATCAAAATAAAATATGTGTACTCTTTATTGCAGCATTTTTACTTTATAAATTTATTCTATAAATATATTAATAAAAATACCCAAAATATATATAAAACATATTTATTGCAGCAGTGTTTGGAGTAGCAAAAGTCTAAAAATAATCTAGATGTTCATCTAGCCAGAGACTGGCATGTCTGACAAGGGAAGTCATACACGTCAGGAGTCTATTTGAATGAGAACTGAAGACCCTCAGAAATGTATTCTTTTTTTAAAAAAAAAATCTTTGTTGAAATATAATTCACATCCAATAAAACATCCATTTAATGTATACAATTGAGTAGTTTCTGATACATGTACACAGTTGTAGAATCATCACCATCAACACCATAACATTTTCATCAACCTAATAAGAAACCTTGTATTTCTTAGCAGTCATTCCCAACTCTTCTCTCCTTTAGCCCCCAAAACCACTAGTGTACTTTCCATGTTCATGGATTTTCTTATTCTGGAAATTTCATATGAGTGGAATTGTAAAATACATGGCCATTTGTGTCTGACTTCTTTCACTTATTGTGGTGTTTTTAAGGTTCAGCAAGGTCATAGCATGTATCACTGCTCCATTCTTTTTTTCTTTAATTTCTCATTTGTTCTTTTTTAGTTATATATGACAGTGAGTGTATTTTGACATCTCATACATACATGAAGTATAACTTCCTATTCTTGTGGTTCTACATGATGTGGAGTTATACTGGTCTTGTATTCATACAAACACAGGAAAGTAATGTCTGATGATTCTACTATTGTTTCCATTCCCATACCCCCTCCTTCCCCCCACTCTGCCCTGTTAGGCCAAAAAATATTCCATTGTATGGCTAGGCAAATTTTGTTTATTCACTTATCAGCTGGTGGTTATTCCCATCTTTTAACTATTCTGAATAATTCTGCTATGGAACACTCATGCACATATTTTTATGTAGAACCTTTGTTTTCAATTCTTTTGGATATATATCTAGGGATGGAATTGCTAGATCATATAACTTCATGTTTAATATTTTGAGGAACTTCCAAACTGTTTCCAAAGTGGATGCACCATTTTACAATCTCACCAGCAATGTTTCTACATCCTCACTAATACTTGCTACTGTCTGTTGTTTTGACATTCTAGGGGTTGTGAATTGTATCTAAGTATATTTTTGTTTTCCATTTTCCTAATGACTGATGAGGGTGAGCATCTTTTCATGTACATATTGGTTATTGTAGGTATTCCTTAGAGAAATTTCTAATTAGAGAAATTTCTATTTCTTTTCAAAGTTTTGCCCATTTTTCAATTCAGTTCATTTTTGTTGTTGAATTGAAATAGCTCTTTATTATATATCCAAATTACATTCAGATATATGATTTGCAAACATTTTCTCCCATTCTGTGTGTTATATTTTCACTTTCTTTTTTAAAAATATTTTTAGGGCCTGGGGATATAGCTCAGTTGATAGAGTGCCTGCCTCACAAGCACAAGGCCCTGGGTTCAATCCCCAGCACCCCCCCAAAAAAATTCAATAATGGCTACAATAACTAGGCAGAATATAAACAGAAATTAGAAGACTTGAACAATACAATAAACCAACTAAACCCTAAAAGACACCTATAGAACATTTTACCATGGGGCTGGGGATATAGCTCAGTTGATAGAGTGCTTGCCTCACAAGCACAAGGCCCTGGGTTCAATCCCCAGCACCGCAAAAAAGAAAAATATATATATATATATATATGCATACATATATAATATATATGTATATTTAGTTGTAGATGGACACAATATCATTACTTTATTTATTTATTTTTATATGGTGCTGAGGATCAAACCCAGTGCCTCATACATGCAAGACAAGTGCTCTACCAGTGAGCCACAACCCCAGCCCAATATTTTCACTTTCTTGATGATAGTTTTGGCAGCAAAAAGGTTTGAATTTTGAAGAGGTGAAATTTATCTACATTTTCGTTTTTCATGTGTGCTCTTGTTGTATTTTAAAAATGTTTTGCATATTCCAAGGTCACAAAGACTTACTACTCTATCTTCTTTTAACAGTTTTGAAGTGTTAGTTCTTAATTTTAGGTCTATGAATTAATTTTTATATCTTTTTTGAAGTAAAGGTCAAACTTCATTCTTTTGCATGTGTCTATTCAGTTGTCCTAGCATCGTTTGTTGTAAAGACTACTCTTTTCCCACTAAATTGTGGTGACATTTTGTGGAAAATCAATTGACTATAAATGCAAGGTTGTGTTTCTAGACTCTCAATTCTACTTCATTACTGTATATGTATACCCTTATATCAGTCCCATACTATCTTGATTACAATAGCTTGTAGTAAATTTTGAAATCAGAAAGATTGAATACTCCTGTTTTGTTCTTCCTTTTCAAGATTGATTTGGCTGTTCTGTGACCATTGCCTTTCAATTTGAACTTTAGGATATGCTCATTAACTTTTATGAAGAAATAATCCAGCTAGAATTTTGACAGAAATGTGTTGAATCTGTAGATCACTTTTGGGGGAATTGTTATCTTAACAACATTCTTTCTATACATAAATACAGAGTGTCTTTCCATTTGTTTGGGCATTGTTTAACTTCTTTCAATAATGTTTCATATATTTCAGTTTATAAATCCTACATTTGTTTTTAAAATTTATTCCTTAGTAGTTTATTATTGTTTAATGCTATTGTAAATGGAATTGTTTTCTTAATTTCATTTTCAGGTTGTTGCTGGTATACGGTTGTGTGATTTATTATTGTATATTGATCTTGTATTTTAACATCTAGCTGAATTTGTGTGTGCATTTATTTTATTTTTTATGAGTGTTCATCTATCTTTTCTATTATTTGTTCTATTTAGTTACATATGACAGCAGAATGCATTTTGATTCATTATATACAAATGGAGTACAACTTTTCATTTTCATTTTTATTTATTTATTTGTATTTATTTTAAATAGAGAAGTTGCTCAGGAAGTTTGGTACAAGTACATATGTATGTATGTATATAAATACAAGCATACATACACACAAATACATTCAAACATATATGTGTATCTCTCTCTCCTCTCTCTCTCTCTCTCTCTATATATATATATAGATATATATATATTCTATATATATATATAGAAATTGCAATGTTATATCAGTTGAAAGCTATTTTAGGTGCTATTAGTCTTTCTAATCTTCCCAGCTCCCTCTTAGATAGCATACAATAGACATTAATCCTACTATAGAGAAGTAATGTGGCATGGAAATTAAGGGTATGAGCTTTGGAGTCACACTGCCTGGGTTCAAATCTCATTCATGCTATGTATTCACTGTTTGGTCTAAAGTAACTTCCTGTATCTCTCTTTGCCTCTATGGCCCCATCCTAGAATGAAGATGGTTTTAGCACTTTCCTTGAAGGATATATGTTATCTATGTATAATATTTCCTTGACCACATACAAATACAAGGATGTCATTAATATTACATGTTAACCAATTACCACATAAAGAAGACAGACATCACTGTCTTCAGCCTTGGAAGATTTTAAAATAAACAAACAAAACATTTAATTTTTAGTCTTTGGACATCTATTTTCTCTTGGCATGATGGAAGGAGTGTTCCTAAGCAATTTTTTTTTAAGTTAGGGGCATCAAGAGGAAAATGACAGAGGGTGATAGAGAAAGACACCAAGAAAGCAGAGATGAAAAATAGGAAATAAGATGAAAATTAGAAAGTGAAGAAACAAAAGAGGCAAGGAAAAGAAGAGTAGGAGGCTGGGGAGAGGGAGTATAACAAGAATAAAGTTCATGAAGGTAGGAGGGATGGGAGAAACCTTATAATATACAGCTAACATCTTAATTGAAGTTTAAAAGAAAAAAAACCTTGTTTGAAAGGAAAAAAACTGGCTATATTTAGTAATGGGTAGGATGTCAGTTCTGAAAATAAACTGCTCCCAGAACCAAATGCAATCTTCAGTGCTGTTGTCACCTGCAGCAGACTGGCCTTCCTTGTATAGGAGAGTACAATGTGGATGTATCAACTACTTCAGAGCTCCTGACAGTCACAGAAATTTGCCCCACTTTTTCTCCTTGTTCCATTCCTAAGTCTTAAGTGACTTAGAGAATTATGATACATTAAGATGAACACACACACACAGTTGCATATGTACACACACGTACACTATGTTGGGAAAATATAAATGATGACTTTCACTGAAAAGGGAAAAAAACAGTTATTTTGATATAATAAAATATAATCAGAATTCCAGAATTATAAGTTCCAATTCTATCTTCCCTTCATTTCCACTATTAACTACTCTCTCTTATGGATTGTTGAAATGGCTTCCTAATTTTTGTTTTCCAACTTCCAACATAAGCTCTTCTACTAAATACACATACTGCAGGGCAGCCAGAGAAATACCTTAAATTCCTTCTTATTTATTTAAAAAAATTTTAGTTGTAGATGGATACAATACCTTTATTTATTTCTATGTGGTGCTGAGGATGGAACCCAGGGCCTTGCACATGCTAGGCAAGCACTCTACCACCAAGCTACAACCCCAGACCCTTTCTCATTTTATTTTATGATTTCACTCCTGCTAAGGTACCTTCAATATAGGTACCTTCCATTTTTTTTAATCTCTGCCCTTTGATTAGTCTAACATTCTACACATTATCTCTGGCTAGGGTCGACCATTCACACAACTTAAATCTGTATATTTTTGCTGTCACCATTTCTATTCCTGATTCAGAACCTTTTCTAAACTCAAATCCATGTGTAGTATATTGTATATTTATCATTCATATATTACATGAGTACCTCCAACCCAACATCCCCAAAGCTTAATTTTTTTCTTCCATATCTTAGTAAATGGCACAATAAACACCCCACTTAAGTCACTATCTTGTTTTTTCCTACCTTCTATCATCTACTTTTCTTCATCTACACTGCCCCTACCACAATTCAGGCTATAATCATCCCTCACCTGATTTACTGACAGACTGTCCTGTAGTTTATGTGTTACATGTCCATTTATTCTTCTATTCTGTGAGTAATGAGAATAAGACCATTTATTCATTCAACCAATATGTATTGATGACCTACAACATAGTGTACTGAGTTCCATTCATCTATTTCTCACATCAAACCTATTGTCTGGTATTATTTACATGTTTGATATATGTTTGTTTTATTGAATTACATTGAAAATCACTGTGTCACAGATGAGGAAAACAGGACCTAGAAATAAAAATTGACCTGCCAGAGCCATGCAGCAAGTTAAGATACTCAAATTTCCTTTTCCTTACTCTTAATCCAGCTTTCTTTCCACAGGAACACATTTTTTTACCTCCCTCAAACCTGTCCATTGTTGGTTATATTGTTCCTATATTGTTTGCCAGCTTCAGTGGAAAATAAAATAATTATCACCATCCCTATAGGCTTCTTGGTTAAGAATCTGTATTTCCTTGGCATTGCTTACTTCTGGCATCATCACTGCTGAATCAGGATGACTGCAGGTCAGCTTTTCATCTAAAGATCTTTCTTGACTTCAATACAGTGTGGATAGAACTGGCCTCAAACAAATTTGAGCTGGGTCTTAGAAGAAAGAGAATGAGGAAAGACTTTCAGAATTTGAGCAGAAGTATGTGGCTTATCCTGACAAAACAAGAGAAAATGGCTTAAAAACAGAGAATTCCATTAGGTTCACAGATGAAGTTCCTAATAATGATTATTTTAGATAGTATATTGGACTAACATCTAAATTTGTTTCTAAATAAGCTCACTGCATGATAGGAATATGCATAAGACATGTGGTGCCTTCTAGAGAAAATTTCTGCTCCTAACTTGTTTAGACTATGCGTATAGGGGGCCCTCTTATAGTGGATGACAGTGTGGTGTTTTCACACCTAAGTATCTTTGTTCCTGACACCATCTCTGCTTGCAATGGTATTTATCCATTCTTTTATTTATCAATATATACTAAGTACCTACTCTGCCAGGCACTATACTCAGTTTTGGAGATTCTGTAATGTTTTTTCTTGTAGCTCATGCTGTCATACTTCTTTCATGGCATTTGTACATGCTAGTCCCTCTTTCTGTAACATCTCCCTCACCTTCAAATTTATATTTAAATATTACCTTTTCTAGGATGCATTCTATGACCCCATCAATACTGTATTATGTGTATTTCTTTCTGCTCCTTTCCAAAACACATGTCATCCTGTATTATATTTGTCTATTGCTATTGTTCCCACTAAGAGTGTCTTGAGATCAGGGATTCATTTATCAATTACATATTAATAACACACCTATATTGATATGTAATTTATTTATTATTGTATCTTAATTGATTCCTGTATCCCTAGAACCTGATACAAAGTAGAACCTCAGTAATATTACAGTATAATAAAGGCAAAAATAGAAGTATGTTTACCAATTGGATACCTTTACTCATTCTTTTATTCCTGAATTCAACATTATAGAAGATTTCTCTTACACATATGCTCTTCCTTCAAAGAGCTCTCAGCCTATTGGGAAACATAGATAAGTAAACAGACCACTTAAATGCAGTGTACCAAGTGTTCTGACAAGAGTTAAGCACATCCTCTATGACTCAGCTCAGGAAATACTTCCTCCAGGAAGCCTTCACTGACTTCTCCAGATGGAATTTGATTTATCTCTTTTTTTCTCTCATCTTTATTACTAAGCTTTCTGTGCTTTCTTCAAATAAGTGAGCCTTATGTTCTGCATATATTGTAACCACTGGCTCAATGTGTCTATTTTTTCCACAAGCCAATGAACTTTTCCAGGGCATAGCCATTTTGATTTGTCTCAGCACAGTACCTAGAGTAGTCTCTCCAGAAACATTTGTTGAGTGCTGACATTTCTTATTACTTTGTTATCTTAAGTTACATTTCAACAAAGAACATATTTGGTGTCCCCATTTCACAAGTGAAAAAAAGTGAGGCTCAAAAGGCCAAAGCAGCCAAACCAACCATCACACAGCCATTAATTAATGAAACAGGTTGTAAACCTAGGTTGGACTCCTAAGGCCTTCTAAAAGATTGGCTCATTTCTTTGATCCTTGGAGTTCATTAGGGTCAAACTTAGGGAGACTTCTTAGTTGTCAGAGTCTTATCCAGGCTTCAGGTGCTTAAGTCCCTTTTTCAGTAGAGATAGTTCCAGGTAAATTTGTAACTGGGGTAAAGCTTGTGTCTCTCTTTCCCTCTAAAGTACACACTATGCTTTGGTCCAGAATGTCAATCCTTGTAGATTCTCCTGGAATTTGACTCTAACAAATACCTTAACCCTCCCCCTTCATCTCTTCTTTCTCACTAATTCCTTCTTTTCATTTTAAAATTCAGTTTATTTCCTTATGTTAGTAAAATTTTACAACTACGCCATGCTCTTTGCTTTTTCCTCAACCTACTAATGCTTGACTTTCTCCCCTATCACCAAAACTACTTTCAGTGAGTCTCCAATAGTCCCCTGTTGCTAAATTCATTGGATTTCTTTTTGTCAATGAACTTCTATTTTATTTATTTCTATGTGGTGCTGAGGATTGAACCCAGGGCCTCACACATGCTAGGCAAATGCTCTACCACTGAGCCACAACCACAGCCCTTCATTGGATATTTTAACTGTTTGTCCTAATTTCCTTTCAGTATCAGGCCATTTTGACTACCTTATCATTATTGCACTCTTCTGTACTCTTTTGTGACAGTGTGCTATTCTGACCCCTTTCCAACAATTGGTTTCTTTGCTAATTCTTCTCTATCCTTTTCTAACTTTCCACATGGTACCACAGTCTTTTACTTTCTCCCTTTCCTCTACTTCAGAGGTTTTATTCATTTTTAAAAATACCAATGATCTCCTCCATGTTAACACGCCCTCAAGTCTCTCTCCTGTACTATCACTCCAATTCTAGTCCCATATCTCTAACTTGGTACCAAATACTCCTATTTGAAAATATCCCATAATCACCTCGAATTTGACACTTCCTAAGAAGAACTCATGATCTCATCATCTTCCCTGGTTTATGCTGCAGTAAATACAACACTGGACCAAGTGTCAGGAAGATCTGCATTATATTCCTGGCTTTGCTTCTAATTTGGCATTTCCTGGTTTATTTCAACAACACTTTATGATATGAAAGTCACAGTAAAAGTACCTGGGAGGGCACGTATATGGATCTTTGAGTAATTCTTTTTGGAAAGACAAGATATATACATAAGTTAACTACAGTGCAAATTAGAAAGTAATAAATACCATAAAAGAAGTGTAACTAGATAAGATTTCAGGGGTGTGGATGATGAGACATTGAAAAATATTATAGAGGAAATATTGGGGTCTGAATCAGAACAAGATATATCCCATGCTTGTATAATTATGTCAAAATGGATTCTGCTATCATGTATAACTAAAAAACAATAAAAGTACTAAATAAGATTCTATAGCTTAGTGTAAAAGAGAAATCAGTATTAAAAGCTAACGTAGAGCTATGAATACAATTTTATAATGGAGATTGATAATCTCCAATGCTCTTTCCAACCCTAATATTACATATTTATTCCCTTAAACTGATCTTTGCCTTCCAACTTTTGTATATGTTAATGGCATCATTGTCATTGCCATATTCAACAGAAAATATTGCATCCTTACACATCTTCTCACTATCAATTCCCAAACTTAGCCCTTATTATTTCCTGTTTTGATTACTCCAGAGTATTCTAAATTGGCTGACCTTATTCAAGTAGCTCCCCCTACCAATATATCATGCCCAAGGTGTCTTTCTTAAATGTGGTTTATTTTCATACTTTATTACTTCATTCAAACATTATTTCTAATTCCTAGAGAACTAAATCTAAATTACTTTGCCTGATTTTCAAATTATTCTCTAACACTACACATTCAATTCCTTCTTTAATATACTTACACAAGATATTTTGAATGTTTCACTCTTCTTAGACTCTATGCACATTGCTACTAATCTGACTTTTCACAGTACCCTTAATCTGAATTATATGGTTATTCATTTTCTGCCCATCTTCTAAATCTCTGTGAAACCTTCCTTGACTACATAATTTATTTCTACATTTGTAACTCCTACAACACTTTTGCACATGTCCTATCTTATTTATTCAGTATACTATTAGATATACTCTCCCTTCTTTCAGAATGTCTTTAACTGTCATATCAAAAATGAACTGAACAACTAGTTGCTATAAAATGTAAAAATATGTGTTTAATTCATTACAAAAATATAAATCATAAATTTCTAAAAAGAGTAGTAAGGTAGATATTTGGAGGGAAGAGTGTTTCTTCTGGTGTCCTTTAAGGTTACTTATTTATTTTTTTGGAAATTGTTGGCTTACAGAAGGATATAGGTTGATCTGTGCTGAGACAATATCAGCAAATTCAATTGAAACTGAATTAATGCCAACAAGGTGTCCTATAGAAACAAAGAAAGGACTGGATTGGGAGACAGAGGATCTGTGTTTGCTTCTAGGCCCCATACTATCAATAATTAGCTGTCTGATCTTGAACAACTCAATGAATTTGTCAAAATGTGTTTTCTGAAAAGTATACCATTAACTAAGGAGACAAGAAAACAGAGTTCTTGAAATGCAATGTTAAGCAAACCTAATGAGTTTGTAAAACAAGATGTCAGGTTAATATGTAGTGAATTTTATAATGTCTCAACATCAAATTTCTGTATATGATTGTACTATTCTGGTAACCTAGCAAAAATCATGGAAAAACAAATAGTGTTCTGGAAACACAACGGCTTAAGGTACAAATAAAGATATCCATGTAGATTTTCAAGGGTCAGTTAGCTTTTCATTCAATAAGCAAGTGCCAGGTCCTAGAGATACAGTGGCAAAGACAAATATAATAAATATTGTATCTTCTCTCAGAGAATTCACTGTCTAGAATTCACTGTCTAGATGATTATAATAAAAGTGATAAGTTTATGATAGTGTTAAGTACAAGGAGGCCACTGGAGCACAGAGAAGAGGACATTTACCTAAACTTGTCTTTTGGAGAAAGAGGTTATTATGCAGATTTTTTTCCTACAGTGAGTGACTTCTACACCTAAAGGATATAGGTTAGTGATGCATTTCAGAGAGACCAATCAGATATTCAGAGACAAAGGAATATGCAACAATATAAACTGTTCAGGGACTTTGTCTTTTTGGGCTTAATTAGCTAGGTAACCTTAGATCTTAGACTATAATCTATAAATAACATAACTTGTTATACTTATGTATTTTGTATAGATTTATTTAAATTATTAATTATTATAATTAATTATTGCTGTTACAACAGTTCTAGAGGCTGGGGTGTCCAAGATGAAGGCACTGGCAGTTTCTGGCGAGGTTCTGTTTCCTGATTCATAGATGGTACCTTCCTGCTGAGTCCTTACATGGTAGAAAGGGCAAGGCAGTTCTCTGAAACCTCTTGTATAAGTGCTCCACCCTCATGATCTAATCACCCCAAAGGCCCTACTCCTAATACCATCACATTGGTGATTGGTTTTCAACATGGGAATTTGGGGGAGACAGATCTTCCAACCATAGCAGATACCAAATAGTTTGGAGTGTTATAGGAAAAATCCTTGAAGGGTTTTCAGATGATTGGGTACTGTGGTGTAATGGTTAAGAGTACATAATCTGGAGTGAGTTGGGCTGGGATAAATCCCAGATCTGCAACTCACCAGCTATGTAACCTTGGACAAGTTACTTAATCTCTTTGGGCTTTTGTTTCTAACTTGTATAACCACTACAATATATAAATTCACCTCATGGCGTTGCTATAAGAATTAAAACAAGTAAAAATATATAGAATGCTTAGAGCAGTATCTGGCATAAAGTAAACATGTCTCCCTACCCAATTAAATGTCAATTCCTGGACAGCAGGAAATTTAGCTGTTGAATTACCAGAACTTAGATATTGTCCCATAGTAGGCATTGTTGAATGAATGAATGAGCATCAATATAATTTCTTGTCATGTGTATCATCATAATAGGTGATAAGGTTGAATAATTTGTTACCCTAATACAGGCTTTATAAAATAAAGGAGGGAAAAGAATTTGGCAACCCAATCTGTTCATATTTAAAGCTGTACTTTTAAAAATGAAAGAACTTCTAACTGAAATCATCATGTACTACATTAGAGCAGGAATTATTTCCTAACATTCATCATTACTATTCACTGGGTGTTTGCTATATAGTAGACACCATGATAAAACTTCTAAATGTAAGACCTTTTTCAATCTACAGGCTCAGAAAGGTGAATTGAATTGCTCAAAATCAGATAGGTCACAAGTTAAAGAGCAAAAATATACACCCTGATCTATTTGACCTAAATATAGTTAGTAGTACAGTACTTGGCATATAATTGGTGTGCATTAAATATCTATTGAATAAATGGGAGAACAAATATATCAGTAATCTGTTCTCTTCTGCAGATGAACCAACAGTTTAGCTTTAATGGTTTTCATGATCTCTATAAGCTCAAGTATAAGGAACAGGTTTGAGCCCACACAAGAGAAGATTTTACATATCAAAATTTCTTGACTGGGAATTCTATTGGGAAAACAGATCTGGATTTCCTTAGAATGCACACACATACAAACACACAACACACACTTATCAACAGAACAGTTTGGGATATCTTCAACATTCAGCCCATGCAAATACACACAAAAACATATTTTTAAAGTCTTACACTTTTTTTGTCTTTTTAACAACCCTGAGAGGGTATAAATAATAGAATGTCAAAGCTAAAAGAGACCTAAGCAATTACCTAATCAGATCCTCTCATGTTAATGTAGAAATTGAGTCTCTAGAGAAGTAAATTGCAAAGGTCACACAAGGAGTTAGAGTAAGATTAAGAATCTCGGTTTCCTGCCTCACAAGTTTGTTTTACTGTGAACTGTCACCATTTACCATCTCAATTTTATAGATGGGGTAACCAAAGCATCCTAAGAATGTTGATGACCAAGCTTCTGCCACTTGTGCATTGAAACAGGATTTGAAATCATACCTCATTTATTTTAAATATGAGAATTGCTTTTATCCAAGTACTTCTGTCTGGATGCCCAGAAGGAAGACCCCTCCAAATTGAATTAAATAATGGACTGAGTGTAATTTACAGAAAGCTTTGTCCTTAGCTCTAAGAGTAAATTAAGGCTGCTTTATTTTCAGAACCCTGGCAGTCTCAAGGAGGCTTCATGAAGGCAGGAATCCACAACACCTAGCACAAAGGAAGGCACTCGATAAATATTTGTTGTCGAATGTATGACATACTGAAGGTTGGGTAAAGGTTTCCCAGTGAATGATGGATGGACAATCATTAGGGCTGAAAAAGTGGGAATGAATGAGGAAAAGAGGTGGGAGAAACCCTTAAACAAAGGAGAAGCTCCTTCTCTTTATCTGATTGAAGCTTGCAATCATTCGGCAAAGGCTGAGTGGCTTGGTAGGACTGTGATTGGCAGAGATATTTAAATAAGGCCTCCTTAAAATTGCTACTTTCCACCCCACCCCCACTCTCCTTTAAATTTTGTTTCAGTCATTACCCAGGGACCGGATACAGAGATTCCTATGGGGAGTTTTAATGGGTCGATTCAATTTCAACTGGATGACGCCACTTAGCCAAGCATTAAGAGCTACAGCTCCGGGAAAGCAAACGACACAGAGAGGGGG
>JAJEJO010004145.1:40653-60766 GCA_020662805.1 Glaucomys volans
GCATGTAAAATCTCTTCCAAGTATCTGCCACTACAGGTCTGAGTCTCACCCCCAACTCCGTTTTTATTTTTATTTTTTCCTCTCTGTTTTTTCTGCTGTGTCGGAAAGACCAAGACAGAACTATCTCTGTTTCTGGCTTCACTGCCAGTAAAGGAGTTTTCATTCAGACTTTCCGAAGAGAGGTGGAGAAACCCAAAGACTCAGGAGAGGAGGTCCTTTGAGCCAAATGGAGCATTAGTTATTCTGCTTTTCTCAGCATGGATAAACCCTTTTCTCAAGGTAAGCTACAGAAATTAGCTCTTAAAGACTTCAGAATTCTTTCTATGCAATGCACAGATTGCCATTCATTCCAGTCATCGTGTGTGTGTGTGTGTGTGTGTGTGTGTGTGTGTGTGTGTGTGGTGTGCGCGCGCGTGTGGTGTGCGCGCGTGTGCGTGCGCGCGCAAGCGCGTGGGTAAAATAAAATGAAAACCCTTTAAATGAAATTTAAATGAATCAGCTTTTGCAGACAATTATCCGTATTGGAAATTTATAAATCAAAATAGGACTTCAAAATGATCCCTCTTTAGCCAAATGTCATTTAATGTTCAGCCTGTTGACCTTTAAATGCATTTTGGTGCTTACCTAAGCCCCTCATAGCACAGCCTAACCACCCAAGCTGAGGACGTAGGAAGAGCCCTTGCTGAGGCCAGTCTGGCTGCCCAGCAGGCATCCTGTCAGCGTGGGGCTAGTCTGCTATTGGCTCACAAGTCTGAGCTGTGCATCGTTCAGATTTCATCACATCACCTTGCCCTGGGTAGAAATGGCGCAAGCTGACACGGCATAACCCCCCACTTACACTGAGTCAGAGCAATGCTTTAGAAATCTCTGGATCTATGCCTGTGTATGTGTGCACATGTCTCTGTGTGGCATATGAAAATTTTGTTGAAAGTGAGAACCTGTGAGCATGTCTAGTTAGCCAATAGACATTTAATAGGACCCAAGGCAATGGTTTACAGCATCCACTCTCCTCCACACATCTAATTATAATTATCACTCACTCTGATGCAGCAAAGCAAGTTGAATGAACAGAAAACAAACCTTGAACTCTTAAACAGAAAAATCTATTTTGAAGTGCAAACTGTTGTTGCTTTTCTGGGTATATTAAAACCTCACTGTAACATGATGTGCTATTACATTAATTTGGGTATGCCAGGTGTTAAATCATGTTCTTAACAAGTCAACTACATACATAAATACAAATAAGGCAAAGGCTGGCAGTTTATCCATAATGAAGTATCCCACTTGTTTTCTTGGACTCTAAACAAATATATACTAAGACTTTATGGTAACATTCTATATATTTTGTTTCTTTATGTTCTGTTTTTAGGTCTCTTGCTGTGAAACAGTCTAGATAGTGATCTGAGTGACTTGGATTTGGAAGTGTTTATTCAGAGTTGAGGAGTTGAATAGTGAGGAAGTAAAGAATCTAAAGAAAAGATCATGAAAGACTTTTGAGACTGAGATATGCAGCCAACAAACCTAGCACAAAATTTTGAGCACTGGAGCAAGAAAGGAAAACCCTTCTTTCATACCCCTTCATTTTGCAGATGACGAAACTGAGGCCTCGAACAGAGGTCACTTGCCTAACGTCACACTAAAGTAAAGTTAGCTTTAGGACTAGAACTTAGGTTTCTGTGTCTTATAAAAGGATTTGGGGCTTAAAGATAAGATTCCAGCTTCTTAAATGAACAACTAGCTTATCATTTTCCTCAGGATTAGAAGAATGTGAATTCACTTGATATTACAATTTTCCCCGAATCATTCATCACTAAAAGAGCTTTAATAATGCAAGGTATTAAGACTGCAAGACTCCCTGGTTTGAAATAAACTGCTCTAAGTCTTAATGCAACTATTAAATTAATGAATAGGACTAGGGTAGCAAAGTGACAAGTTAAGAGTTAAATGTGGTGAGAACCTGGCAATTCCAGCAAGATGTATGCGGTAGGAGGGAGGCCCAGTCAGTGGCAGAGAGGTTAGTAATGTAAACTATATACAACTTGGTATTTGTAAGGGGGGGTGTGCTTTGATAGAGATGCAAATGCTTTTGCACAGAGAGAGATTTTTAGAGAGCAGACTTTGGAACAGTATAACTAGGAAAACACATAAAGCCATAGCAGAAATTCCCCCTATGTTTGCTTTCAGTTATTCTGAGAACGAGTGTATGTAACAGCAGAGTACAGAAAAAAAAGCAACACACCCCAGAGCCGTTACACAGTAAGGTAAAAAGCAGCATTAAACCCACAAGAGTGGGAGAAAACAGGAGCCAGGCCCTTCTTTTTCTCTTCCTCCCTCTTCCTTGAAATGAACATTGAGTCATATTGTATCAGAAAGGATTTATCATAGAAATTAGAACTGGCTTAAGGTGTTAACATATAAGAACTTTAAGTAAGAAAGTTTTCAACTTTAGTTTCAAATGGCAGATGTTAGGTTTCATGGAGAAAATACTTTTTTTCACTAACAAAGATTAGCATTTTCTTTAATGGATTTAGCTTTCTAGTCCCTAAATTGTCATAAGAAAAGAAATCACTATTTAGGTTGAACATAGCAAATTTCAGGCTACAGGAAAAACTGTTGAGAAAACTGTGAGCACCTGGCCAGAGAGACTGAGATGGGAGTGGGTTTACAATGCATCATTCATTACTGCAGAGGTAGTACGTGACAAAAATCACTAGATCCCATCAATCTGCAGCCAAAACTTGTAATCACTTTAACTCCTATTTAGTAATGTATGATATGTAATTCTCTCTCTGATTTAATAGAATATGGAATTGACTAACGGCACAGTTTCTTAACTGTTGCTACTCACAATGAATGGCTCTTTAATGAGTGAATTTCTGAATCATAAACATGCATGCAGTGGTAGTTTTTCATCTAGTCTGTGTGCTGCAGCAGTCTCTTGCCTATTCATTCCTCAATATCTTTTCTATCTTACCTTCCGCTATAGTATGGATCTATTTCAGTTCACCCCTGTTAGCCAGATCAGATTCAGCAGGTCTGAAATGGCAAAGAATTTATTGACATCCAATCCCTTTTTTAAAATCCTACTCAACATCCTCATCAATTTCCAGGCCCTGCTGGTCACTGTATTGCAGATATTTTGTGCTGGATCCCAGGGTCCATTTTAATAGGTATTTTAAATAGCAGGAAGAAATCTAATATCCTGTCAGCCCTCTTACCTGAAAGCAAGACAGTACCTTACCATCCCAGACTGATGTTTACAACTTTCTGATCATCCAACCAATCCTCTCAACTCCTCGGTCTTGCAGAAGTCTAATTGATATTCTAAGATATCTTTTTAACCTAAGCACTATCTACCCTTGTTGCTCAGACAAAATCCCCTTTGAACATGGTTCTCATTATTGGTTCTGAGTCATTTGTATTATGACCTAGATTCTTCCAAGCTTAGCTTTCAACCTTCTGGACATATCCCTAGTGACATCCCTGGAATCCCATCTTTGGAATATCACATTATCTCCTATAATTTTGAGGCCTTATACACCTTCTTTTGAACCTTTGCTTCTTGAAATTTCCAATATGTGTTCAATCTAGCTTCCTTTGATAAATCAATGAGTCTAAACTGCATTCAGCATGTATGTTAGTGAGCTATCAGTATAAAGGACTTGAAGGATGCCACACATTCTTTAGCTGATGAATGGGACATAAATCAATTTCTTACAATTTGTCAAAAGACTACTCACAGTCCTATGCTCCTATATCCACATATACCCTCCAAGCCAGCTGAAGAGTATGTCCTTGTTTATTTGGTTGTCCAAATGAAAACTGTCTATTCCTTTCCAATGTTAAGACTATGAGTCTATAAACATATAGCAAATCTAGGGGTAGGAGATTGCAGGGGGCTCTGAGTGTATGTAAATCAGGGAGACATATGTTTTTGCTTTGGAATTGCCCAAATACACAAGGGCATATTGACCAACTTACTTTCAAGGACTTAAAGATGTAGAAGGTATGAATGAAAGGAATTATTTAATCAAATTGCTTCACTATAGAAATACAGACCATTATGGGGTAAGATCCTAGGAGATCACCTAGTTCACCCCTATGATTATGTAGATTGTGAAGCAGGGGTCCAAAGAAAAGTGATTTGACAAAGGCAACATAGACATTTGAGCCTTAGAGTTTCCATAGTGTTTACCTGCATTCTTTTGTGTTGTGTTTATTTAACACCAAAGCAACTCACTATTAAAGTGAATTTTTTGTCAGACTGGTTCTTTGATGTGATGTGCCAAAAAGTTATTTTTAACCAAATTGAATCATCTTTTCAAAAAATAATACATATAAATCCAGTTAATCAGGTTTGCATGAGGATATAGCCTCAAAAGTTACCTAGATCTGGTCATTATTAACAGTCAAGTCCTTTATGAACCACACCATTATTTTTCTTGTTCCTAAGCTTTAAGCCCATTTTATTGTCATGTTTGCTTGCTTACAGAAACCTAAGTAGGCACAAGTCTGTCTGTCTGTCTGTCTGTCTCTCTCTCTCTCTCTCTCTCTCTTGTTCATTTCTATTACTCATCCAAACTCTTCATCCCATATAGTGGTATGAGTAATCGATCTATTTTGAGGAAGCCTGAAATCTGATGGATTTCAAATTATATACTTTATTCATGCTAGTGTTCCTTAGGTCCTGATGTCTCTCTATGTTGTCTTGGATTGGTGCTTAAGTGTCCTTGTGTATTCCTTTTAAGCTATTCAATCATCTAGGTGGTATGATACAGCAGTCCTCTCTCTCTCTCTCTCTCTCTCTCTGCTGGGAATGGAACCCAGGACCTCATGCATGCTAGGCAAGTACTTTACTTTTGAGCTGTACCCCCAGTCTCTCCTATTTGTTCAATACTCTCCTCATGGTCATCATTACTAGTTCTAGGCTTGATCAAATCCTTTAAGAGAATGACTACATAACTGTTGGTGATACAATGGAGATATAAGAATATGTTTTCTAGATGTTCAACTTGGATTAAATATGATGTAAGAACATTGATTCTCTTTTAGAAAGCCAGTTTTTGGTATAAGGTAGAGAAAAGCAGTCCAAGCAGAATATGCTTGGGAAATGCCAACAAAATGTAGTCAACTCAGGGTTGTGATAGGTACTATAGGTGATATTTGAAATAATTCAGGGCTTGCCTCCTACAGTTCTCTATAGTTCTCCCACCCCTTGTTACTCCCATCTATATAAACATGTTTCATTCTGGATCTGCTGTGCCATTTAAAAAGAATTGCCTCCTCAGTAAGTTAAAGCAGCCTGCAAGGTAATTAGAAGGTGTTTTTCCTATTACTCTATTGACAGTATAGTTCCTGCCCTCTGTATCTCTGCCATATTTCTGCCATTATTGTGTCTTGCTTGCTTGCCTGTATTCATTGAATTAAGCAATGCTCTTTCTCATCTGTTTATTTCTACTTGTCGTAAATTGCACTAAAAGGAGAATTTTAATTGGATACATATACATATAAGCAACTTCTCATAGGAGGTTTCTGAGGCTTTTCCTTTTGCTTCAGAATTGCTTTAGGAAGTAGACTTTGCATTTAACATTTTGTTCCATTATTATTAGAATTCTGATGCTCAAGGCTCATATTTCTCTGTTAGCAAACTCCTGAATGAGCTAGCTACTCCTGTGAACCTAGTCATATGATAAAATACAAAAATAATCAATGATCTAATATTTGCTCCCAAGCAGCTTCATAGCCTGGATGGGATGACTACACTTGTCTGTAAAGAAGTAAGTGTTCTCAATTACAAAATAAAGGTGTACGTAGCATGCCTAGCTTAAGTGATTGAACACAGTGGTGCTGATAAGGCCTGATCTTTCTTGGTTCCCTGCAAAAATATATGCTTGTGTGTTCTCATTGATTGTTTCTATTCCTTCTCTCCTAGGATTTTCTGATGTGCCCTGAGGTCCATGTAACTACAAGGGCTCCTCTTTTTCACCATAAGTGCCACTCTGACCCAAAACCACTCAGATCTCAAAAATCAAGGCAAAATGGATGCCACAGTGATAGATGATTTCCAACAAATTCTGCCTATTGAACAGCTGCGCTCTACTCATGCTAGCAATGATTATGTGGAACGGCCTCCAGCCCCCTGTAAACAGGCCCTCTCCAGTCCTTCCCTTATTGTGCAAACCCACAAATCTGATTGGTCCCTGGCTACCATGCCTACTGCTCTACCCCGCAGTCTCAGCCAGTGCCATCAATTGCAGCCCTTGCCTCAACATCTGAGCCAATCTAGCATTGCCAGCTCAATGTCCCATAGCACCACTGCCTCTGATCAAAGGCTCTTGGCCAGCATCACGCCCTCACCTTCAGGCCAGTCCATCATCAGAACCCAGCCTGGAGCAGGGGCCTACCCAAAGGCTGATGGTGCTCTGAAGGGAGGAGCTGAGCAATCTGTAGGGCATCCTAGTGAGCACCTCTTCATCTGTGAGGAGTGTGGGCGCTGCAAGTGTGTCCCCTGCACAGCCGCTCGCCCTCTCCCCTCCTGCTGGCTGTGCAACCAGCGTTGCCTTTGCTCTGCTGAGAGCCTCCTCGATTATGGCACTTGCCTCTGCTGTGTCAAGGGCCTCTTCTACCACTGCTCCACTGATGATGAAGACAACTGCGCTGATGAACCCTGCTCCTGTGGGCCTAGCTCTTGCTTCGTCCGCTGGGCAGCCATGAGCCTCATCTCCCTCTTCCTACCCTGCCTGTGCTGCTACCTACCTACTCGTGGATGCCTCCATCTGTGCCAGCAGGGCTACGATAGTCTCCGGAGACCAGGCTGCCGCTGTAAGAGGCACACCAACACTGTGTGCAGAAAAATCTCTTCTGGTAGTGCGCCCTTTCCCAAGGCCCAGGAAAAGTCTGTATGACCTTCCCACGAGATGGATCCAGAGCTTTCTCCTTCTAGCCCCCATCAGTAAAACATAGGCCTCATCTTTGGAGAGGAGAAGGAGTAATAAACTAGCCAAAGTTAGGGCTTCACCTCTTTTGTTCCTGCAGCATCAGGGGAATGGCAAAGTACATCCTGGTGCAGGATGCCTTGTTCTTTTCACAGTATCAGTCTCACTGCTCTTCAACCTTTTTACACCCTGCCAACTCAGCCCTTATGGCTGCATGGCAAATTCAGGTGATTCATGGGCATGAGGTTTGGACCACAGAGGACTGACAGAGCCAGCAACGTGGAGGTTTAGGGGCTCCCCAATGTAATGCCTCTCGGTGCAGGCTCTGATTGTCACTCTGCTTTCCACAGTGCCTTTGGAAGCTTTCTTCTAAGATGGTTTTCACAAGTACATGTGGAATAGTGTTCAGCCTTCCAGGGAATATGACCCCATCTCCCTATTTACTGCCCTTCTCTTCTCTGTTTCTCTCTCTCTCTCTCTCTCCCCCCCCCCCTCTCTCCTCCTCCCTCCCTCCCTCCCTTTTCCTTTCCCCTTCATTCTCAGCCTCCTTTTTCCTCCTCTTTTTCCTCTTTCAAACAAATCCTTTCTTTGCCTGTATTTTTACCATATTTAATCTGTATTTGTCTCTCTCTACCTATCCTCCTTTCTCTTTCTAACATGTCCAAAAGTGCTGTTTTTCCATAGGTGTTTCCTTAGACGCCAAACTTTGCTATGCTATACTATTTACTAATTTTTATTAAGGGAAATGGATTACTGTAATGAACTGATCACTAGCAATAGTCTGTATCCCAATGTGTGTGCACTCACAACCACACTCACCTGTTTGTGAGCATATTAGGTTATCTTATGTTTCCAGATTTAATTAGTTGGAGTTTTTTTCCCTTTCCCAATAATCAACTTATAGTACTGACAGATACCATTAGCATGCTGAGTAGGATAGTAAATCAGGATGCTCATAACTTTGTATGTCTGACCCAAGTGCCAAAGGCAGACGTGCTTTATAGCTAAATGAACAAAGCAAAGGATATTACAGAGGTATGTTCTCTCTTAGAAGCTAACTGCCCTGAGACTGCATGGCTCAGGCCTTAATAATGGACATAAAAAGTCATAAAACTTTAGAGCTGGAAGGAATCTTAACTGTCAATATAGTTCAATGCCCTTATTTTACAGATGGGAAAACTGAGGCCTGGAAATAGGAAGGGACTTGCCCAAGGCCACACACTGAATTGATAGCCAAATTAGGACTGGAATACAGGCCTTCTGGCTTCTGGTTCAATATTTTCTCCCCTGCACCACACGTGAGTCATGGGTCTTTTTCCTAGGACTCCATTCACAATGATAGAAAGCCATTCCCTTCCAATTACTTTTCAGGAACCATGCCAAGTTAGTATGGTGGTCTTTCTGCAGTGCATGGTGAGTAGCTAATTAACTATCAAGTGTTGAGGCTTCCCCCAGTGGACATCACCTTTGGCTCTGTCACCTTATAGAAGCTCAAGTCTGGAAAAGAAAAAGCTTAAAGAAGCCCTAACCAAGCTGTATCTTCGCCATTGCATCTACTCTTTGCTGTACATGCTGTGCTCGCTCCTGGCTTTGTCTGCAATGGCAACTGTCTGAGAACCTAGATTTCAGCAACTGAAAAACTGAGATGAAAGATGTATAATGCAGAGAAGTGACTTCCCTCTTAAAAAAATGCAGAGAGCCTGTGCTGTGAACCCCTTTCAATGGGAAAAGGCTGCAGTGATGATGGCAGGCTCCTAAAGACTACTGCTAAAAGACACAAGAATTACATAGTTTCCCTCTGTAAGTGAATCTAAAATTCATCAAGGAATTCAGAGATTGAGGGCACTTGCTTGAAATCAAGGTGCTCCAACTTAGTTTAAGACTTCCAGACTCTAACTTTATATATCATCTCTTTTAAAGTGTGCATGGATGTGTTTTGCAGGGTGGAGAGGTGAGGAGAAATGTACAGTCATACACAGGGGAAAGGAGGGAACATCCATGTCCCTTCATTGGACATATACTATAGAAATATGTGCCACTTAGTCTTTGTTAGTTCAGAATTGTTCTGAAGCATAATGACATTTGGATTGCACACTGTCCTACACCTTCACTTACACCTCTTCTAGAATTGCTTTGCTCTATTTTTGTATATATAAATATGTTATGATGATTATTAATAATGTTAATGATTCTGCTGCAAATGGTGCCATATATAAGATTAGGCTTCTTGGAACATTTATATACCCAAACCAATACCTGTAACCCCTTTGTTGCTTTTAGATTCTTCGATTTTAAGTAACATTTTTGTCTTACACGTCTGCCTGATTGTACTTCAAACTTATCTACCCCTAAAAGCTGTGCCCAGTTCTCTGGGTCATGCTAGATCGAGATGGGTAGCAACATACTTCTCTGCTTCTGCCTGAAATTTGCTTAGAGCTCAGATATCTAAAAAGTCTCTGACACTAGTGCATTGTTCTGGAGCTAAAGTTATTCTATGGATGTTTGCTTATCAGTTTCAGGGCCCAAAATGACACAAGTCCCTCCTTCTTGATAGCTCCTTGATATCCCAACCCTGCAGTCCTTACTCAGGCAAATTGTGCACTGCCAGAGGGGCCCTGGGTTCTGCCATATACCCAGAGGAGCTCTTCTCAGTGTATTTCTAAATGGCCTTACACTTGGTGGAAGAAACTGAAGGGTTACTCGAATGCAGTTGCAGTCTTCAATCTGCTGCTGAGTCAGGGCTTTCACTTGTGTCCAAGTTGGCCTGATATGGACTGCATCTGATTTATGTATAGATGGGTCCTGTTGGGGTATGCGCATGGACGTATGAGTGTGTGTGCATATGTATCCCTTCTGTGATTTCATATATATATACATATATATATACATATATATACACATATATATGTAAATATATATTCACACATCTCTATATATTTTAATGTATTGCACATGTATATTTAAAATATATACAAAGAACTCTAAATCCTGCAGAGTGGTTCTGTTCTCATTATTTTTCTACTTTGTGTCATGCACTGTATAAACAGGAATATTTAGAGGGTGTTTCCTGCTTGGCATTTTTTTGTAGTTAAGTCATCTATTACCCCCTAAACTCTACTGCTTTCCACATATTGGTCCCTTGATACATTTCATATGGCAATTGCCAAGAGTTTTCGTTTGGTTGCAGCCCATCTTCCCTCATCACAATAGCCATAATATACTGAACACTTAGTGCTTACAGTGTGTTAAGCACTAGTTTTAGCATATTACCTAAATTATTGCATTCAATCCTCACAATAACTCTACACATAGGCACTATTCCATTCACTACTTTTCAGATGACAAACTGAAGCACAGAGGTTAAGTGACTTACCTAAGGGCAACAACCATAAATTGTAGGGGTAAGATTTAAACCTAGGCTGTCTGATTCCCAAGTCCATGCTCTATAGTTATGTGTAGAAATCTGGTGCGCAGTTGAATCCATGCTGGAGTAACAACCCTCAAATGATGAATAATCCTTTTCCTAACTCTTCCTGCAGCCTAGGAGTTGAAATAAATGTGTTCCTATGTTAGGAATGAAGCAACTACAGACACGTATTAGTTGCTTTGTTTCCCAAGATGGTGACATTGAAAACTTCTTAGAGTGAAATTATTGCTTTATTCCAGAGTTCCTCATTTCCAGATGTGTTAGCTAGGTTTCTTAGAAAATAGAGCTTGAAGCAAAAGTTTATATGCAAAGCAGAGTTAGAAAAAGGGTAATGAGTTAAGGAAGGAAGGAGAGCAAACATCAAAGTAGAATGTCACTGAATTTCCTACGGTCTGTTTCATAGCAAGCCAGTTTCTCCAATCTTTTATGAGAGGGCATATGAAACTACTACATCTCTGATGCTTACATATTTAATCATATTCTTTTAAAGTGAGTTAGACACAATCCACCATCTTTAAAGTCCATAGGATTATTTTGTGGTGGTTAGAAATGTGCTCCGACTTGCTTTGAAGGGATTTTTTTCCTACATGGAAATGAATTCCCTAGTTCAATTAAAGAAGTCACAAAGTCTCAAAATAGCCTTCTTCATATAAAAGGTACTTTATCTTACTGAATTCTTCAAATAACATATTCATGAGTGTACATATGTTTACTTAGCCTCAGTTGGCATAATAGCAGGAAAACTTGTCAATAAATTTAGGAAAAATTAACCAAACAAGGTATTTTGAAGCATGCAAATAAATAAATCATTTGGTTGACTGGCAAGTTTGTCATCTTTCCATCACTACAACAAAACACCTGAGATGATAAACTTAAAATGATGAAACGTATTTTAGCTCACAGTTTCAGAGGTTTCAGTCCATAGTCAGTTGGCCTATTGCTTTTAGGCCAATTGCAAAGCAATGTGTCATAGTAGGAGAGTATGGCAGAGGAGGTTGCTTTCTTCATGGTGACCAGAAAACAGAGGAAAGGGCCAAGCTCCCCAAATCCCTTTTATGGGCTTACCCCAGTGACCTAACTTCCTCCCAATAGGCCCCACCTCTTAAAGATTCCAGGGCTAGGTATGTAGCTCAGTGGTGGAGATTTTGCCTAACATGCACAAGGCCCTAAGTGTGATCCCCAACAACACACACACACACACACACACACACACAAGGTTTCACCATTTCCCAAGAGTCCAATAGTACCACAGGCTAGCAACGAAGCCTTTAATGCATGGGCCTTTGGGGACATTTATCCAAACCTTAGCAAGTGGCTTTTTAAAATACTTCAGCCACTAATTATGACATCATAGGCACATTCTGAGAGTTACACTACCTTTTTATTCTTATACAAAATAGTTCCTTGTGTCCTATAGACCATCATTACATGAAGTCAAAGAATTTAGTTGATAAAAACATTCCATTGATACATTTTCATATTTGTGGATAAGGTCATAGAAATACTGAATGCATTCCACTGATTTAATTCATGGGTTTTCATGTAGGAAAAGATGAGTGTAACAGAGTTCTGAAAATTTTTTGCAGGGAAATAATGAAATCAGGTTGCTGATTGCTAAAATGATTTAGCAAAACTCTTCTCCAATGATGTCCACTTTAGTAAACTCAATGGTTAATTCCCAGTCCTCATCATACCTAACACATTGAGAGCATTTGACAGTGTTCACCCTGCCCTACTGAAAACACTTTCATCATTTTGACTTCAGAATACTACATTCTGCTACTTTTCCTCTTACTTCACTGACTGCTCCTTCCCTGTTTCTTTGCAGGATGCACTTATCTCCTTCACCTCTTCTTATCCCATGGATCGGTCCGTGGACACCTGACCTTTGAGTACCATTTATGTGATAATTCTTCAGATTATTTCTCCATCTTGGACAACCCCCTTGAACTCCCCACTTATGCATCCAACTTCCAATTTCTCATCTCCACTCTAATAGGTAGTAGATATGTCAAACACAATGCAGTCAAATTAAGCTTCAGATCATTTACACTTCAAATCTGAAAATGTGACAGCCTTTCTTGTCTCCTTTAATTCCAAATCCAAAATTCTATTTGCTCAGATCAAAAACTTTTCAGTAATCCAGTAGGCATTTTATTAGTTATGAATGTAATCAAAATTCTCAACCTCCAAATCTTGAGTCTTCCCTGAAGATTCAGGTTGGAACACATGTAGTCATTAGTATAACTTTTGAACTTGTGGCCTAAGGTTTGATAAAGTTTATGAGAATGAAATCCTTGGTCCTTATATCCTAATCTAGGACTATATCCCTATCTTTTTTTTGTGTGTGTGGTGCTGGGGATTGAACCCAGGGCCTTGTGCTTGCGAGTCAGACACTCTACCAACTGAGCTAGATCCCCAGCCCTATATCCCTATCTTGACTCTAAACATTATCATCATAATACTACCAGTTGCTTTCAAGGACCAGGATGCTTTATTGCTCTTACAGGCCAGGATGGACCAGACAAGGAAGGGCATATTGGGAATGACACAACTTTTTATTAAGGATCCTGTTGTCATTGCAATTGAAGTTAAATATGTCTGCTTCTAGATGTATTTGTTGGCTAGTCTCCTGGAAAAGAAGAGAATCTAGAAGTTATCATTGTCCAACTGCTCAGGAAATGCTTTTGACTATTCCAGATAATGATCATGTCTCTAGTGGTAAAAGATAAGGATCTGAACGCCCTCAAGTTCTTGAAGAACTGACTGATTTATTGCATATTACTAAGGAAGAAAAACATACATGTGATACAGGCAGATACACTAGCTTTATTAATATAGAGCTTTAACATCAAGCCACCTGTATATTTTCCTACTGTGATGAAGTTGAGGTGAAGCTTAAGTGAACCCTAACGAGTCATTTTGTACCTGTGTCCTAAGGCCAAAAGAGTTAGAATGATTTCTTTGGCCCTTTTCCCCTTCTTACCTTTAAAGTCTTACCACTCTGATGACACTAAAACAAAAAAAATGTCAAGGAAAGGAACACTCATAGTTATAATACTTGAGTATAGGTGGCTTAAATAATTTAACTGTGGAATTTTTTTAAATGGCCCTCTTCCATTGGAGATGAAGGCCTCTCCCAAGGAAAAAGCCCCATTTTAATACATAGACCATATTGAAAGAAAGACAAAAGTAGTAGGAAGTAATACTAAATGTGGATCCAGAAAGAAGAAAAAATGATCAGAAAATGAGCCATATCCAGTTGTGTACAATGAACTAAAATAAAAAATTCAATAAAAAAGAAAGAGAAAATGAACCATGTGAAAAAGTTCTGTAATCAGTTTGCTTCTTTCACCTAGAACATTTTACTAATTCCTTGACTCGGTAGTACTCTTGAACTTTTTTTGTCCTTCACTTATATCAACACTCTTCTTTTTCAAACTCTTACATCATTTCAATTGCAATAATTGTGTGTGTGTATGAGAGAGAGAGAGAGAAGGAAGCGAGAGAGAGATGGAAACTTGAGCTCTCTCCTAGAGGTTCAAAGTTAGGATATGCCACTATCTCTATCAAACTCCTTCCAGTATATGCTCCATAGGACTTGAATCTTATACTAAATGACAAGGTTTCTCTCCTTCAGCGACAAATACCAAACAGAAACTGTGTTTTTCCCTAGATTGATTTATTCTGAGTCAGTGTGGTGTTATGGAAATCACAGTATCCTGAGACCAATTAAATCAGAATCTTTGGATGTAGAGCTGAGGAATGCATTTTTAAGACTCCCAGGTGATTATAATATGCAAACAGATTTGAGAATGCCCAATCAACTCATTCTATAAATGCAGATAGGCCCAGAGAGAGGAAGTGACTTATTCATAACCAAATGGTATGTTAGTGACTAAGGAGTATAAGAGTCTAGGTCTGTGGACACCTAGGCCAGAGTTCTTATCTTGACAGTATGCTGCTTCTCTCTCTACTCCGTGCTTTCTCTGGATTTCTGCTTTCCTCATCTGTAAAATGAAGGTAATAAACCTTAGAAATTTTCTAAAAAATCATCGAAACACAAGCATGTTTTATTTTTCAAATGCAAGAAATATTATATTTGAAGGTATTAAGAAGTAACACACATGTGAAGCTGAGTGCCTAACATTAAAAGGGTTTTATTATATATTGATAAGTTATAGTTGTACATACTTATAGAGTAATGATTTTTTACACAATGTGGCAAGAGCAAAGCAAACCACAACCCATCCATCACATTAGATATGATATCTTCTGTGATGACAACATTAGAGATCCATCCTCCCAGTGTCATTGAAATATACAGTACTCAATTATTACCTATACTCACTATGATGTAGAACAGACAATCATTTGAGTGACATGTCTACTTGATAACACGTATCAAGATTGAAGTACTGCTTAGGCTGTATGTGTCTTTAAACTTAAATTGGTCTCAGTGACAATTAAAATTTTAACTTGAGGGCAAGTTATTTTTCTTTCCTTTGCTGGGTTAAGGATCAAGAGAAATACAAAAGCAATAGTATAGCTGGATTACTACCATCAGTCAGCCACAACGGTGACTTTAGGATTGAGTCCAGGATTTCTATGGGGCTTGTAGATTCCATTCCAGAGGCCAGTCTGCGTTGGGAGATGGTTTACAAAAAAAGGCAGTAAAGCCAAGGGGGAGACTTACCTACTAAGAGAAACTTCTACTACACAAGCCAGAATGAAGGGGAGGGGCTTTTGCCTCTGCTGATCTGAAGTAGATTATTTAGGGATCTAATACTCCCAGAGTAATCTAACTACAAGGAACACAATTCCCAAATTTCAGGACCCTAGAAGTTATCCATACCCATTCCTGTACTATCCATATTGAATATTAGGAATTTCTAGAGAGGGCCACTTTTATTCCCCTAGGTATCATACATATGGCTACTTGTTTGACAAAAATGGAATTCCATAGCACTTATAAAATGGGACTCTTATAATTTCCTTATTTTAAAAGTGTCATAGACATTCCTAATTCATTCATTTTTGCCAATGATTTCTAAGTGTTTGTTTGAAAATTATTTTTAAATACAAAAACATATTTAACAAAGCACTCCGTTATTCTCTTATTTGATCCAATTTCAAAGCCATGATTAAATTGGGTAATTCTATATGTCACATTACAAGTGAGTTTCAAAAAACTATTCAGTATAGCCTCATTTAAGCTTGAAATGCCTCCTTTTTAAGGGAGAAGCACAAGGAATTAGTGGAAATCAAAGGGCCTAAAATACAGTGGTAGGGCTGGGGTGGTGGCTCAGTGGTGAAATGCTTGGCTAGCATGTGTGGGGCACTGGGTTCCATCCTCAGCATCACATAAAAATGAATAGATAAATGTCCATTGACAACTGAAAGATGTTTTAAGAGAAAGGAAAAAAATATATAGTGGCAGACACTTATAATCCAGATGTGTCTCAGGCAGGAGTTTCCTTTCAGGTAATTAAGAGGAAAATGGAATTGTTAAAGTCTGAATTTTAGGTGTCTGTGATTTCCTAGAAAATATGGCACAAAAAACTCCTTGATAGTAGTTATACTGCCAAAGAAATACTTGTATTTTCCTGATAATAATTAACACAAGACCTTAGGGATGAACTGCATGAAATACTAAGTAGATAGAATGAGGAATCAGACTTTGTAGTTATGAAGGAAGAGTGAAATTTGATTGTGGTATTAGGCATAGTTGTTAATACTAGGAAAAACTGAAATCTCATTCAAAAACACAAAAACATAAATTTCAAGTGTGCTCTTAGTACAGTCATTTCTACTTTATTTCTGTCTTCAGTTTATTTTCAAATAAACTCTTCACAACGACTATTTCACAATTCTCTCTCATCACAGCTCCCATATGTCCAAATCTTCTATATCTCCACTCCTAGCCTATGACCTTGCCACATCTAATGGAGACAAAAGAAGCATTTTATCTTGAACTCCCTCCAACTAGGCTTTTGAACTAACTCTCCAGCAAAATAGGTCCTGTCAATTTCACCAATGATTCTACCCTGATAAATATGATGGTCAGTTCTCAGTCTTCATCTTACTCAACTTATCAGCAACTTTTGTCTCACTTGAGCATGTCCTGTATTTCAGTGTAATTTCCCCCCCAAAAAGTCCTAGTGCAGCCACATCAATGCTTATAGAAGCTCAATTCACAATAGCAAAATTATGTAACCAACCTAGGTACCCTTCAATAGATAAATGGATAAAAAAAAATGTGGCACTTATACACAGCGGAATACTACTCAGCCATAAAGAAGAATGAAATTATGGCATTTGTGGGTAAATGGATGAATCTGGAGGTTACTATCTTGCTAAGTGAAATAAGCCAATCCCCCACAAGAAAGGCTGAATCTTCTCTCTGGTATGTGGATGCTAACACACAATAAGGGAGTGGGGGAGAATAGAAGTTCACTGGATTAGACAAAGGGAAATGAAGGGAAGGGAAGGGAGGGTAAATGGGGATAGGATAGGCAGTAGAATGCACTGGACATAACTTTCCTATGTTCACATATGCACACACTCACTGCCAGTGAAACTGCACATCATGTACAACCACAAGAACGGAATCCTAATTAGGATCAGTTATATTCCATGTATGCATAATATGTCAAAATACACTCTCCTGTCATGTTTATCTAAAAAGAAAAATTTTAAGAAGAACCCCCCCACCAAAAGAAAGCCCAGCAGAGCCTAAGCCAAGGATTTGCTTATTTGGTAGTAGTGGTTCAGGAAACAGGAGAATGGGGTGAAAAAAGTAAACCAGGAAAGTAGGGAACATCCATTCAAGGGTATGTTATTGATTTGTTTACCACTATAGGCAACTATAGATTATTTCCACTGAAGACTCTCTAAGGAGCTATGTGGCATGTGCTCCAGAATTTTGTACCAGACATAGAGGAGACGATGTTTATCCATCTTTTTCTCATATCAGTTAACCAACAAAATACATCCAGAATTTGACAACTTCCCACTATCATCACTACTGCCATTTTGTCTGATCTACTCTTATCTCCTTCTTGGATAACTGCAGCATTTCCCTAATTATACTCTTACTTCCTCCCTGTAATATAATCCCTACAGAGAAACGAAAGTTCTAGAAATAAAGGCCAGATCTTGTCATTCTTCTACATAAAATTTTCCAACAATCTTTCAATTAGCTTAGAACCAGATTCATCTCATTGTGGCTATAAAGACATACATACTCTTCCCTTGATATATACATGGCCAGGTTCTATTCTCTTGTTTTCTTCATTTTCCCCTCACAAAAGTTCTTGTTAACTGATCATACTATATATTGAGGTTGAATGAATAAATGAATATTTTGCAATCTCTCTTAATGTTAGCAAATATTGATTTAATGCTGCTCATGTACTAGACATTACTCTATGTACCGTACTGTTACACTCTGTTCCCTCCCAAAATTCCTCCTTTGCCCCTGGAACCTCTCTTTATTTAATTTCTCCACTTCCATGATTAAATGAAACCCTGAATTCCCCTTCATTACTCTGTAGTGGAGACTGTTCATTTTCCCATATATGGCTTCATTTCATTACCAATGCAGCCTAGCCTCCAGAGTGATGAAGATTTGAATATCATCTACCTAGAAAGTGTTGATTGAAAGTGGAAGTGTATGATCTCTTTCTATGTCTCTCTGGCAGAAAGTATAAACTGCAGAAAAGCAGAACACCAGAACAATATTTTCTTTAATGTGATACCTATTATGATCAGAGTAAAGCTGAGTTCTGCTGGCAAGAATTCCAATCATAAGACAGAGGAGGATTCACTGGGTCTTTTTATTGTAAAATATATTTTCAAAAGAAATACATTTGGGGGGGTTGTAGCTCAGTGGTAGAGCACTTGCCTTGCATGTGTGAAGCACTGGATTTGATCCTCAGCACCACATAAAATTACAAATAAATATATATTGCCCACATACAACTAAAAATATTTTTAAAAAAGAAATACATTTGGAAGTAACTACCATATAAACAGAATACATCCCAGTTATTGAGTTCCTATTATTCTCCACACATAAAAATATTTAACTCTCATAACAACATAACTGCTCAAGCCATAGTTTATGAATTACTTCTATCTTCTCATTTTCCTTCACCTTCTATTTACAATGAATCAAAAAGCCCAAAAGTCCTGTCAACTGTATTTTCTTAAAAGTTTTTCCAATTGATCATCTTTTCTATGTCTCCATAATCATGATTTACAAAACAAAAGAGCTATTAACAAATCCTGATTTAACCACTCTAATAGCTTCTTAGTTTCTTCATAAAACATTTTACCCACACTTCAATTTTTCTACAGATCAAAGAGGCATTTGATTATGTCATTGTCTTGCTCTCCATTGCTCTTTGTAGCTCCCTAATTGCTAAATCAACTTTTTACCACTGCCTGGTACTTGTCTACCTCTCTCATATCTCATTTTCTATCTTTTCTCTCTTATTTCTTGTTATACTGGCCCACTCTCATACCTTAAACATATCAAGTTTTATCCTATCCTACCTTGCCCATAATGGTCTATCAGATCAACCTTGCTCACATAGCTTCTCTACTCATTGTTTAGATTTCTTAACCATCACTTCCTGAAGAAAACATTTGCTATGATCCTTTGACAAGTATATTATGCCCTTCATTATACACTTCTATAGCACTCAATGTTCTCACCAAATTAATGTTTAATTATATGCTTATTCCTGTCTTCTAGTACTAAAATATGAACTTCATGAGGGGAGGAATAGTGAATAAGTTTTTAAATCTTGTGTCTTCACTACCTGGCTTACTGCATAAAACTATTTGGGGGAAATACATATCAATATACTACAGTGTATTCCACCAAGAATTAAAAATATGTTTCAGATTATTTTTCATTACACATAATTAATGTCATTGCTCTTTACATTAATTTTTATTTATTTTTTTATTTACTTATTGATTCATTGAACACAAATGGAGTACAGCTATTGTTTCACTGGCTGTACACAAAGTAGAGTCACACCATCTGTGCGTTCATGCATGTACACAGGGCAATGATGTCGTCACACATTCTGTTATTATTTTTACCCTCCACCCCGCCCCCACCCCTCCCTTCCCTCTATGTTCTCTATCCTTCCTCCATTCTTGCCACCCTTCCCCCCTGCATTATGCATCATCATTTATTTATCAGAGACCATTCAGCCTTTGGATTTTTGGGATTGGCTGATCTCACTTAGCATAACAGTCTCCAACATCATCCATTTACCTACAAATGCCATAATTTTATTCTTCTTTATGGCTGAGTAATATTTACAATAGCTAGATGCCCTTCAGTAGATGAATGGATAAAGAAACTGTGGTATATATACATTAATTTTTAAATTGAGAGATATAAGTATTTCACTGTAACTTAGATTATACTTCACTTTCTATTAGAATCCAATGATATATTGTACCTGATCAAATTGTCTCAAAAACTTGGCATTATTCAGTCAATGTTAAAATCCTCAGAAGTACTTTTAATTCTTCCTTATTTCCTATTGTGATTTTTCAAATTTGGCTGGGCCTGGAGGGGCGGACTCATCTTGGAAAATATACTCATTTGACATTACCTTTTGGACTTTCAAATAGGAGTTCCTTATACCAGTGGTAATAGTAGTAGCAGCAGCAGCAGCAGAAGAAGAAGAAGAAGAAGAAGAAGAAGAAGAAGAAGAAGAAGAAG
>JAJEJO010004145.1:60776-85971 GCA_020662805.1 Glaucomys volans
AGAAGAAGAAGAAGAAGAAGAAGAAGAAGAAGAAGAAGAAGAAGAAGAAACATTTTCCCTTAGATGCAAAAGCAAGATCTAACTCTATGCTGTCTACAAAATAATAAGGACACAGTAAGTTAAAAGGAAATATGAGGGCTGGGGATATGGCTCAGTTGGTAGAGTGCCTGCCTTGCAAGCACAAGGCCCTGGGTTCAATCCCCAGCACCTCCCCCCCCCCAAAAAAGGCAATATGTTCAATGAATCAAAATTAAATTAAAAAATACATAAAAAAGGAACTATGTTGAGTCAGGCATGGTAGTACACACCTATGATCCCAGCAGCTCAGGAGACTGAGGCAGGAGGACTGTGAGTTCAATGCCAGCCTCAGCAACTTGACAAGGCCCTAAGCAAATTAGTGAGACCCTATCTCTAAATAAAATATTTTTAAAAAGGGCTAGGGATGTGGTTCAGTGGTTAAGCACCCAGAACCAAAAAAAAAAAAAGGAACTATGTGGAAAGTGATATATCATTACCATACTAAAATAATTTGAAGAAAGCTGGAGTAGCAATATTAATATCACATAAAGAATTTTTCTGAATAAGCAATAGTGTTAGGAATAAAGAGGGACATTTCATAATAATAAACAGATGAGTTCTCCTAGAAGACATACCAATCCTAAATGCATATGCATGTGATAAGAAGAATTGTATACAAAGCGAAAACTGAAAGAAATGAAAGAATAAATGTACAAAATATAATTATTGCTGAATATTTGAACACTTCTTTCTCAGTAATTTATATGACAAAAAAAAACAAGAAATCAGTTAGGATATAAAAGATTTGATGAACTTGATCAAACAACATGAGTTAATGGGTGTTTATTTAAAAACTCTACCCAACTGCAACAAAATACACATTCTTTTCAGATGTACATGAAACATTCATAAAAATAGACCAAATTCTGAGTCATAAATCAAATCTTCACAAGTTCAAAAAGAGGAAAATCATAAAAGTATAGTATTAAATTAGGAATCTACAACTATATCTTAAAACCCCATATTATTTTGAAAATAATATTTATACATAAAATATGGGTCAAAGAAAACTCACAAGTTAAATCAGAAAATATTTGAAACTGAATGAAATTGAAAACATAGCACATCAATTTGTTGAATAAAGTAACTGTGGTATATATACATAATGGAGTTTTACTGAGCCATAAAGAAGAATGAAATTATGGCATTTGCTGCTAAATGGATGGAACTGGAGAACATCATGCTAAGTGAAATAAGCCAGACTCAGAAAGTCAAAGGGTGAATGCTTTCTCTCATATGCAGAAATTAGACCAAAGGAGAAGAAGGGGGGTGTGTGTCCCAAAAAAATAGTGGGGAGATAAGTGCAGCAGAGGAAAGCAATAGGGGCAAGGGAGGGGGACAGGAAAAGTGAGGAACTGCAGAATAAAATTGACCAAATTAGGCAGTGCACACATTTGAATACACTACAGTGAATTCTACCTTGATGTATATCTCTAAAGCACCAACTGAAAAAACCAAATAAATAAAAGGAATACCAGTAGAGTGGAGAAAGGAATCAGGAGGAAGGAGAAGGGGGGAGGGGAGTGAATGTACTAGGGACTGAAATGGAGCAAATTATATTCCATGTGTGTATGACTGTGTCAAAATGAACCTTACTGTTATGTATAACTATAACATACTACTAAAAATATTTTAAAAGTTGCATATAGTTAAAGCAGTGCTTAAGAGGAAATTTATGGCATTGAGTGCTGCTTATATTAGAAGGAAGGATTCATACTGAGAATCTAAGTTTCTATGTAAATAATTATAGAGAACAAATTCAATACAAAGTGTAGATGGAAGGAAATAATAGAATCACTGAAATTGAAAACAGAAAAAAATAAATATCAGTAAGATCAAGAACTAATTGGAAAGATGCATAAACCTTAACTAATAAAAAAGAGAGAAGACACATATTATGAATATCAGGATTACTGAATCTACATATCTGAAAGAATAATAAAGACATGCTATAAACATCTTTATGCAAAGAGATTTCAAAACTTAGTTGAAATTTACAACTTCCTTCAAGGACCAAATTTCTAAAGTTGTTTCAACATAATAGAAAATAAAAATAAGATTATATTTTACAAAGCTACTGAATTCATAATTTAAAAATACTATAGGTACTAGGGATATAAGTCAGTGTTGGAGTGCTTGCCTAGTGTCAGTGAGGCCCTGGGTTTTCTCCCCAACAGTGAAATGAATACAGTACATTAAAATAAAATAAAAATAATACAGGATCAGATGATTTCACTGATGAATTCTATAAAACATTTGAGGAGAAAAGTAGTTTCAACCTTACACAATTTTTTTTCAGAATTTAGAGAAGGAAGGAACTCATCTCAAGTCATTTTCAGGCCAGCTTTACTTTGATTTTAAAACTAGACTAAGATATTACATGATGAGAAAGCTATAGAGCAGCATACCCTATGAACAAAAATATGGGATGATTTAGTAATATATTACAAAATTGGATCTAGAGAAAAAAATGTTTATATCCAATCAAGTGAAGATAATACATCACAACCAAGTGAAGTTTATCATGGGAATGCAAAGTTTCATTAACATTTGAAAATAATTTATTGTGATTTACTATATCATCAAAATAAAAGAGAAGAAATATAATATCACCCTAGTAGATGTAGAAAAGGCATCTGGAAAAAGTGAATCTCATTGATGAAGAAAAACTTTTTAGTAAATTAAAAACTGAGGGGAACCTCCCAAACCTGATAAAGTACATTTACAAAAAAGTCATTACCCTTTACCCTTAAAATGATGAACAAGGCAAAGATGTCCAGTTGCATCATTTCTATTCTACACTGTAGTGGAAGCACTAGTCATTGCAATAAGATCAGTATGAGAAATAATGCCATAAAGATTGGAAATTAAGAAACAAAATCATCTTTATTTACATGTGATATTATTGTGCACATGGAAAATCCTAATGAATCTCAACAAAATCCTATTAAAATAATAAGTAATCAAGGTCATAAAATACAAGTCAACATATGAAAGTCAATTTGATTTCTAAAACCCAGACCATAACAATTATATATTGAAATAAAAAACAACTACTTCAAAGTAACATCCCAAAACATGAATTAATTAAGACTACATTTAACAAAATTTGTGTAAAATCTGCACATTTAAAACTGTAAACTTCACTGACAGAAATGGAAGAAAACTTAAATAAATGGAGACATACACCATATTCATAGATTGGAAGACTCAATACTGTCAAAGTGTCAATTCTCCCTATATTAATTCATAAATTCAACTCAAGCTCATAAATATCCCAACAGATTTTGAAACATATTGACAAGATGATGCTGAAATTTATATAGAAATGCCAGGACTCTAAATGCCAAAAAGAATTCTTAAAAATAACAAATTGGGAATATTCACACACCAGATATCAAGAATTACTGTAAAGCTACAGAAATCAAGACAATTTAGTGTTGGCAAAAATATAGTTACATAGGTGTTGCTGAAACAATTGGATGTCCACATGCCTAAAGCAAACAACAAAAAGAAGGAATGAAGAAAAAAAAGAAAAAACGAACTTGACAATTCATGTACATAAAAATTAACTTGAAATTTAAATAGAAAAAAAACCCTAAAATAAAATCTTTGAAACCTTTGAGAAAGTAAAAGACTCTCAGGATATATAAAACATAAAAAAAAATTATAAAGTGGATTTCACTAAAATTTAAAACTTTAATTCTTCAAAACATAATGTTAACATAAAAACATAAGTCACGTATTGTGAAAAATGTTTGCTAAACAGATACCTGACACAGGACTTATAGTATATAAAGAACTCTCAAAATGTAGTAATAATAATAATAATAAAGCAAAACAACCAAAGGAAAAGTGGTCCAAAAATTTGAATGGGCCCTTTGTAGAACCGACCTTTGCATATTTTCCTTCTTTCTATAAGAGAAGACATGGTCTCTGTGTCTCCTTTTCTACTCTATTGATCTTACTGTCCTCTGATATACAGTGAAGGTGTAAAAAATATACATTGAATAAAAGATAGTGTTCTTAACAAATGGTGCTGGAAAAGCTGCATATTCACATGAAGAAGAATAAGACTACATCCTTATCTCCTATCCTGCACAAAAGAAAACTAAAAATGGATCCAAGAGCTAGGAACTAGACCACAGACTTTACAACTGCAAGAAGAAAATATAGGTTCAACACTCCAACACTTTGGCACAGGCACTGACTTCCTTAACGAGAATCCTGAAGCAAAATAAATAAAACTGAGAATCAATAAATGGGATGGCATCAAATTGCAAAGGTTCTGCGCAACCAGAAAAATAAGAGTTGTACTCCATTTGTGTACAATGACCTAAAATTAAAAATAAAAAAAGAATAAAAAAGAAAAAAAATATTTGTGTACAAAAAAAAGGTTCTGCACAGCAAAGAAAACAATTGGGAGCATGAAAAAAGCATAAAGAATAGGAGAAAATCTTTCCTACCTGCTCCTGAAAGAGGGGATAAATATACAAACTATATAAAGAACTCAAAAAACTTAACACTCCTCCAAAATATAAATAATCTAATTAATAAATGGGCAAAAGAACTAAACAGACGTTTCTCAAAAGGAGAAGAAACTCAATGGCCAACAAATACATTAAGACAGGTTCAACATTTCTAGTAGTCAGGGAAATATGAACCAAAACTATATTGACATTTCATCTCATTATTGTCAGAATGGCAACTATCATCAATACAAATAATAATAAATACTGGCATGGATGCAGGAGGAAAAGGAACATTCACACATTGTTGGTGGGGCTTCAAATTAGTGCAGCCACTCTGGAAAGCAGTATGGAGATTCCAAAAAAGACTACTAATGGAACCACCATATGACCCAGCTCCCCATTCCTTGGTATATTTCCAAAAGACCTAAAATCAGCACACTACAGTGATACAGGCACATCACTGTTTATGGAACTAGCCCAGGTGCCTGTCAATAAATGAATGGGTAAAGAAAATGTGGTGTATATGCACAATGGAGTTTACTCAGCCATAAAGAAGAAGGAAATCATGGTAATTGGATGGGAATGGAGAACATCATGCTAAGTGAAATAAGGCAGATTGCGAAAGTCAAAGATCCAGTGTTTTCTCTCATAGGTAGAAGCTAGACAAAAATAAGAGAAAAAAGTGGTGGCAGGAATCCCATGACAATCATGGGAAGGACAGACATCAGGTGAAGCCCAGCGTGCAGACAGCTGAGAGTTCCCCACATGGGACATCGGCCCAGAGCACTCCCATGGGTCCTACATGGGGCCACAGGCACAGCCCAGACGGAGGCAAGAGTCTTCAGCGCAGGAAGTGGGCACAGAGGAGAGGACTCTTGGGTCATCCTCTCCCGGGGGCCCAGCCCAGAGGCCTGCATTCAGCTCAGCCAAGTCCTGCAAGAATTCCAGGTCCGGGGAGGAGGACACAGAGACAGACATCAGGTACACCCCAGTGCAGACGGGTGAGAGTTCCCCACCCAGGACAGAGGCCCAGAGTGCTCCCATGAGACCTCTGAGGGGGCAGCAGGCACAGAGCAGAAGCAGGAGCCTTCAGCGTGGGGAAAGCGAGCACAGAGTGCACATTTGAGGCTCCCACGCTGGGAGGACGAGCCCAGAGGCCAAGTCTTAATCCAGCCTGGCCCCGGCCCACAGTCTAGTGCTACTGAAGATGAGGAGGTGAGAAATTGGAAGCCTGCAGGGACACCATTTGTTTTAAGGGGTGAAGCTGTTATACCTCGGATTCTCACAGATAGAAGGGAAGATACATGAACAACATGAGAAGACGGAGGAAGAAAGTGTCTCAAACAAACCTAGATACTGCATCAACAGAGTCCAGTGATAACACAGTAGAAGAAATGTCAGAAAGGGAGTTCAGAATGTACATCATTAACATGATCAGAGAAGCAAAAGATGAGATGAGAGAGACAATGCAGGAAATGAATGATTGCACCAATCAACAGTTTAGGGAACAGACGCAGAAAGCAGAAGATCATTTCAATAAAGAGATAGAGATGTTGAAAACAAACCAAACAGAAATCCTTGAAATGAAGGAAACAATTAACCAAATTAAAAACTCAATAGACAGCATAAGTAGCAGGCTAGATCACCTGGAGGACAGAACATCAGACATTGAAGACAAAATATTTAATATTGAAAACAAAGTTGACCAAAGAGAGAAGATGGTAAGAATTCATGAAATTTGAAATGAAATCCTTCCATGATAAACAAAAGCTAAAAGAATTTACAGATAGAAAGCCAGCACTACAGAACATTTTAAACAAAATATTCCATGAAGAAGAAATGAAGATCAACAATGTAAACCAGCATAGGGAGGAACTACCCTAAAGGAATAGCCAAATAGAGAAACCAAGTCAAGTTAAAAAACAAAAATAAGCCATAATGATGGGGAATACAAATCATATCTCAATAATAGCCCTGAATGTTAATGGCCTGAACTCATCAATCAAAAGACATAGACTGGCAGATTGGATTAAAAAAGAAGACCCAACAATATGCTGCCTTCAAGAAACTCAACTCATAGAAAAAGATACCCACAGACTAAAGGTGAAAGAATGGGAAAAAGCATACCACACACATGGATTCAGTAAAAAAGCAGGGGTTTCCATCCTCATATCAGATAAAGTGGACTTCAAGCCAAAATTAGTTAGACAGGGTAGCGAAGGACATTTCATTCTCCTTAAGGGAAGCCATAAATCAGCAAGACATAACAATCATAAATACTTATGCCTCAAACAATGGTGCTCCATGTTTGTCAATCAGATCCATCTCAACTCCAGGAACCAAATAGACCACAACACAATAATACTGGGGGACTTTAACACTCCTCTCTCACCATTGGACAGATCTTCCAAGCAAAAATTGAGCAAAGAAACCATAGAACTCAATGACACAATCGCTAATTTAGACTTAACAGACATATATAGAATATTTCATCCATCAAGAAGTGAATACACTTACTTCTCAGCAGCACATGGATCCTTTTCTAAAATAGACCATATGTTATGCCACAAAGCTACTCTTAGCAAATACAAAAAGATAGAGATACTACCTTGTATTCTATCAGATCATAATGGAATGAAATTAGAAATCAATGATAAAATAAAAAACAGAAACTACTCCAAAACCTGGAGATTAAATAATATGCTATTGAATGATGCATGGATAACAGAAGACATTAGGGGGAAATAAAAAAAATTCTTAGAGGTAAATGAGAATAAAGATACAACACATCAAAATCTCTGGGAAACTATGAAAGCAGTGCTAAGAGGAAAATTCATTGCAGGGAGCACATGCAATAAAAGAATAAAAAGTCAACAAATAAATGACCTCACATTACAACTTAAAGCCCTAGAAAAAGAAGAACAGTATATCACCAAAAATAGTAGAAGACAGGAAATAATTAAAATCAGAGGTGAAATCAATGACATTGAAACAAAAGAAATAATTCAAAAAATTGACAATACAAAAAGTTGGTTCTTTGAAAAATAAGCAAAATTGATAAACCCTTAGCCATGCTAACGAAGAAAAGGAGAGAGAAAACTCAAATTACTAAAATTCTTGATGAAAAAGGAAATATCACAACAGACTCTAATGAAATACAAAACATAATTAGAAGCTATTTTGAAAATTTATACTCCAACAAAATAGAAAACCTGGAAGACATCAACAGGTTCCTAGAGGCATATGAGCCACCCAAACTGAATCTGGAGGACATACACAACTTAAATAGATCAATTTCAAGCAAGGAAATAGAAGAAGTCATCAAAAATCTACTAACAAGGAAAAATCCAGGACTGGATGGATTCACAGCCGAGTTCTACAAGACCTTCAAAGAAGAGCTCATTCCAATACTCCTCAAAGTATTTCATGAAACAGAGGAGGAGGGAACCCTTCCAAACTCATTCTATGAAGCTAATATCACCCTGATACCAAAACCAGAGAAGGACACATCGAGGAAAGAAAATTTCAGACCAATATCCCTCTTGAACATAGATGGAAAAATTCTTAACAAAATTTTAGCAAATTACATACAAAAGCATATTAAAAAGATAGTGCACCATGATCAAGTGGGTTTCATCCTGGGGATGCAAGGTTGGTTCAACATCTGGAAATCAATAAATGTAATTCACCACATCAACAGACTTAAAGTCAAGAACCACATGATTATTTCAATAGATGCAGAAAAAGGATTTGATAAAATACACCACCCCTTCATGCTCAAAACATGAGACAAAACAGGGATAGTAGGAACGTTCCTTAACATTGTAAAGGCTATCTATGCTAAGCCCACAGCTAACATCATTCTAAATGGAGAAAAATCGAAAGCATTCCCCCTGAGAACTGGAACAAGACTGGGATGGCTTCTTTCTCCACTTCTATTCAACATCGTCTTGAAACTCTAGCCAGAGCAATTAGACAGATCAAAGAAATTAGAGGGATATGAATAGGAAAAGAAGAGCTCAAACTATCCCTATTTGCTGATGACATGATTCTCTATTTAGAAGACCCTAAGAATTCCACCAGAAAACTTCTGGAACTCATAAATGAATTCAGTAAAGTAGCAGGATATAAAATTAATGCTCATACATTGAATGCATTTTTATTCATAAGTGATGCATCCTCTGACAGAGAAATTAGGAAAACTATACCATTCACAATAGCCTCAATAAAATAAAATACTTGGGAATCAATCTAACAAAAGAAGTGAAAGACCTCTACAATGAGGACTACAGAACACTAAAGAAAGAATTTAAAGAAAGTCTGGGAAGATGGAAAGATCTCCCATGTTCTTGGATAGACAGAATTAATATTGTCAAAATGGCCATACTACCAAAAGCACTACACAAATTCAATGCAATTCCAATTAAAATCCCAATGATGGAACTCATAGAAATAGAGCAAGCAATCATGAAATTCATTTGGAGGAATAAGAGACCCAGAATAGCTAAAGCAATTCTTAGCAAGAAGAAAAGAGCAGGGGGTATTAAAATACTGGACCGTCAACTATATTACAGAGCAATAGTAACAAAAACAGCATGGTATTGGCACCAAATAGTCAGGTAGATCAATGGTACAGAATAGAGGACACAGAGACAAACCCACATAAATTCAGTTTTCTCATACTAGACAAAGGTGCCAAAAACGTACAATGGAGAAAAGATAACCTCTTCAACAAATGTTGCTGGGAAAATTGGAAATTCATATGCAGCAAAATGAAACTAAACTCATATCTCTCACCCTGTACAAAACTCAACTCAAAATGGATCAAGGACCTAGCAATTAGACCAGAGACCCTGCACCTAATAGATGAGAAAATAAGTCCAAATCTTCATCATGTTGGCCTAGGACCAGATTTCCTTAACATGACTCCCAAAGCACAAGAAGTAAAAGCAGGACTCAATGATTGGGATAGAGTCAAACTAAAAAGCTTTTTCTCAACAAAGGAAACAATCAACAATGTAAAGAGAGAGCCTTCAGAGTGGGACAAAATCTTTCTTACACTTCAGATAGAGCACTCATCTCCAGAATCTACAAAGTACTCAACAATCTTTATACCAAAAACACTAATAACCCAATCAATAAATGGGCCAAGGAAATGAACAGACACTTTACAGAGGAAGATCTACAAGCAATCAACAGATTTATGAAAAAATGTTCAACATCACTTGTTATAAGAGAAATGCAAATCAAAACCACCTTAAGATTTCATCTTACCCCAATTAGAGTGTCTTTTATTAAGAACACAGGCAACAACAGGTGTTGGCGAGATGTGGGGAAAAGGGTACACTCATACATTGCTGGTGGGAGTGCAAGTTGGTGCAGCCACTCTGGAGAGCAGTGTGGAGATTCCTTAGAAAACTTGGAATGGATCCACCATTTGACCCTGCTATCCCACTCCTTGGCCTATACCCAAAGGACTTAAAATCAGATTACTACAGTGATGCAGCCACATCAATGTTCATAGCTGCTGAATTCACAATAGCTAGATTGTGGAACCAACCTAGATGCCCTTCCATAGATGAATGGATAAAGAAACTGTGTTATATATACACAATGGAATATTACTCAGCCATAAAGAAGAATAAAATTATGGCATTTGCAGGTAAATGTATGATATTGGAGACTGTCATGCTAAGTGAGATTAGCCAATCCCCAAAATCCAAAGACTCAATGATCTCTCTGATAAGTGAATGATGATGCATAATGTGGGATGGAAGGGAGGCAAGAATGGAGGAAGGATAGATAGCAAAGAGGGAAGGGAGGAGTAGTGTTGGGGTAAGAATAATAACAATGAGACAGACACCATTGCCCTGTGTACATGTATGAATGCACAGATGGTGTGACTCTACTTTGTGTCAACCAGAGGAACAATAGCTGTATTCCATTTGTGTTCAATGGATCAAAATGAGTAAATAAATAAAAAAGAATATCATGGGAAGATCAGTGGGGTAGAGGAAAAGAACTGAGGGGGAGGAATGAAGGACCAGAAAAGGGAAGAACTGCAAAATGAAATTGACCAAATTATGCTATGTATGTATGTATGTATGTATATACATATATATACATATATATATGAATATACCACAGTGAATTTCACCTTCATGTATATCTATAAACCACTAATTTTACAAAACTATAAATAAATAGAAAGAAGACCAGTAGAGGAAAGAGAACATGGGGAGGAAGAAAGAGAGGGAAAGGGGAAGCATCCGGCATTGAATTAGAGCAAATTATATTCCATGCTTGTGTAATTATGTCAACATGAACCTCAATATTATATATAACTATAATGCACCAATAAAAATAAAATGAGAACTACAAGAAAAAGAAGATATGGTCAATAAGCACATGAAAAGATCCTCTGCAAAACTATTCATCAGGGAATACAAATAAAACCACAGTGTGATACTACTACACACTCAGAGAAATAGACCAAATTAAAAGGTGTAATGATACCCCACATAGTTAAGAAAGTGGAGAAACTGAAACTCTTTTATTTCAAAACTATTTTTATCTTTTTAGTGAGAATGTTGAATGGTACAATCACGTTGGGAAATAGTTCAGCAGTTGCTATGAAACTAAACATGTCCTTTCCAAATGACCCTATGATTCCACTCACAGATATTTATCTCAAATAAATACAAACATATTTCCATAAGAAGTATTGTACTTGAATATTTATATCAGCTTTATCCATATAAGCCCTAACATGGAAAGAAACCAAATTTTCAGCAACAAATAAATGGATAAATACATTGAGGTATATCTATACTAATGGAACACTACCCAATAATATAAATGAATAAAACAATGATACATGAAACAACAGTGCTTTCAGAAAATAGTCTGCGAAGTGAGAAACCAGCCACCAAAAGGTATGACAACATTTTTAAGATTTTTATGAAATTCAAATACAAACCGAACTACAGTGACAAAGCAGATGGAATTGAGAGCAGGGGGTGGCTTGAGAGTACTTTTATGGGTGATAGAAATGTTCAGCTTCTTGATATTAATGGAAATTACATGACAATATAATTTTTTTAACTCATCAAACTATAATGAGTACATATCTGAATAAAGCTAGTTTTAAAATGACAAAATAACCAAGCAAAATATTTTTATTAAAAATACAATATTTTTGATAGGCAAGGATATTGATATCTGGAATAAATAAGATAATGGTAATATAGTTAAAGGGATTAACAAATTATATACTGGAATGAAGATATTTCTCAATCAAAAAAAGAAAAGATAAAATAAAATCTTAGAGATATGTTTAAAAGAGGTTTATGTACTAACATTTCAGTAATCTAAGTACCAGAAAGGGATAAAAGTAAAAAGAAAAAATATTTAAATAAATAACAGGTTATAAGTTATCCAGAATTAAAGAAAAACAGGATATTGACAGAGTACTCTAAAGGGAAATAGGGAAAAATCCATGCCTAGTGAAATTTACGAACATCTGAAGAGAAAATTCTAACAGGTTGTAAAGGGAAAGGGCAGATTTCCTAACAGTAACATGCCTAGTGTTTTTATCTGTGATATAATATGAAATATATATAAGTCATGTGTCATTTAATGTTCTGAGAAATATGCTGTTAGGAAATTCCGTTGTGTGCAGCATCACAGAGTGTACCGAAGCTAAACTGACTACCATATTACTAGGGGTTATAATCTTATGGACTATCATTGTATGCAGTCTGTCATTGTGGCTAAAGACTGTTTCTGATCTCTGACCCTGGTTTCTGGAACACATCTCCTAAAATAAACTCTTGGAACCCCTGAAGTGATAAGAGTATCTTTCATATGCTAATGAGAAGACTGGCAGCTAGGAGCCCCTAGATAGCTTTATGATAGGAACTGGTCACCAGAAAGGCTCAGGCATGATTGAACTTCAGTCTCACTTCCCAACTTCCAACCTCCAACCTCAAGGAGAGGAAAGGGGCTGAAGATTGAGTTAATTGCCAATGTGAGTGATTTCTACATAATGCAGCCTTCATAAAAATCCAAAATGACTGTGTTTGGGGAACTTCTAGATTGCTGAGCACATGGAAGTTCCTGGAGGGCAGTACACACAAAGAGGGCATGGAATTTCTACTTCCCTTTCCTCATATCCTGTCCTATGCATGTCTTCCATCTGGCTGTTACTCTGTCTCCTTTATAATACATGATAAATATAAGAAAGTGTTTCCCTGAGTTCTGTGAGCTGCTCTAACAGATTAGCCAAACCCAAGGAGGGGGTCACAGGAACTTTAATTTATAACTGATCTATCAGAAGCCACTGGCACTCATCAGTACTTTGTTCTTCCTTGCTGCTATCTAGTGAAAAAATAGATTGATTGCATTGTTTTCAAGAGTCAAAAAGAGTCAAAAGTTAAAGCCATCCTATTACTTTAAAGAGAGTCAGCAGTAGGATGAATCAGTCATGTTGGATGGCAAAATTCAAGAGATATTTGAACAGAAGATATACATTTTGTATTATCAGCATATACATGGTATTTAAACCTTTAAGACTGAGGGAGGGGAGTGAATGTAGATAGAGAAGAGATCCAAGAATGTATCCCCAATATTTGGAAGTTACTCAGAAAGCCATATCCCAATCATCTGAGACTTGCCTTAAAGTATCAGAGGAACAAAATGATTCTGGATGTAGGGACCCTGATAAAACAGTAAATTTGGGGTTCTTTACGAGTCAGAACCTGATAAACAAAGATTCCATAAGGGCCTAAAGATACATACTCAGGCATACTGGTATAGCCTTCCTTTAGATTTCATCCAGGGGAGGATGCTGTTTCTGAAATAGAATAGGTCGAAGTTCCCCCTGATTCAGGAGAATATCTGTCACCTAGGTTCAGAGGGGTAAATTAGGTAGGTGTGAGGATGGGGTTAACCCAGAGATCATGCCATTTTTTAGGTTCGGTTTTCAACATTACCTGTACATGGGGTTAAGGATGGACAAATAAATAGGTATAAGAAAATTATCCCTAGATAAAACCACAAGGACTGATTGAAAGTTAAAAAAATTGAACTGCAATTTTCTATCATATGTCTTTCCAAAATTAACTGCCCTATGGATATCTTATGTAAAATGGTAGCCAGAGGACAAAGATGAATTAGAACAGTTCCACAGGGAAACATAAGGACACTGATATATGTTTATTTTTAATTAGACACCACAAGGGTTAATTATATGGGGTCATTAGAAGAATAACTGCTCCAGATTATCTCTCTGATATGTGCAAAAGTGATGAGTTGCAGTAATGAATGTACTTTCCCAGCAAGAAAAATACCAAGCCCTACACTTTAAGTAGAACACCACTAAACTGGAATTGGTCCAGAGGATAAGGAGGATGATAGGATGGAAATTGAAAACATGAAGGAATTTTTAGTCTGGAAAACAAGATTATTCTAAGATGACAGGATCACTGTATACAAATATTTTTAAAGTTTTAATGTAAAAGAGGAGAGAGAATTGATTTGTGTGTCCCTAGTAGGAAAAGAAACCAGTTCCTGAGGTCACGAAATTGCTGATTCAAGATCAACAGAAGGAACAGTTCTGGTTATCCAACAATTGAACAGTCTGTCTCACTAAATAATGAGCCCCTGTCCAAAACGACATCTGAGAAAATGTAGAATGATTCTTATTTGGAATAATGATGAGGGTATTATAGCACTGAGTAGTTATTGGATGAGAGAAACTTTAAGATCTAATTTAAGATTATTTTACTTTATGATAAAGTACTCTTTCATCTTATTAGAGTCAATCCAGCATGCTATCATCAATGGAATTTGTATTCCTTTGAAGACATATCATCCACATTTTTCTCTTTTTTTCCCTTTCTTTCATCTCAAGTCATAGACAAAACCATTGAAAGCCACACTATGGCTTTTCAGATAGACAACAGTCTATGAAAACACTTTGGACACATTGCACAGACTATATATTCAAAATGTAAGTGAAATAATCTACTACAAATATCCTAAAAATACTGTTCAGTCCACATTTCATCATCTTTTTTACAAGGAAAGTATCCAGTCAGTGTGGGGGTGCACACTTGTAATCCCAGTGAATGGGGAGTCTGATGCAAGAAGATCACAAATTTAAGGTCAGCCTCATCAATTTAGTGAGACCCTGCCTCAAAATAAAAAATGAAAAAGTCTGTGGATATAGCTCAGTGGTAGAACACTTACCTAGCACGTGCAAGGTCCTGGGTTCCATCCCCGGAAGCCACTTGCCCCTAAAAAAACAGTTTTCCAGATACCTTTAATATACCAAACCACAAGCCTATTAAGAAATGGAAATAACAACAAAAATTTTGAAGCACTTAAGATCACTTACTATGTACTAGACAGCCTTTTAAGGCTCTTGTATATATTATTTTACAACGACCTTTTGAAGGAAGTAATACTGTTATCTCTATTTTAAAATCAAGGAAACAGAAGCATAAAGAATGCATATGTGCACGTGCGCACACACACACACACACACACACACACAGAGGTGTTTTAGTTAGATTTTTCTCTGCTGTGACTTAAAAACCCGACCAGAACAACTGCAGTATAGGATTCGTTTATCCGGGGGCTCACAGTTTCAGAGGTCTTAGCCCATAGGCAGCAGGCTCCATTCCTTGGGGCTCAAGGTGAGGCAGGACATCGTGGTGGAAAAGTGTGGTGGAGGGAAGTGGCTCACATCATGGTGATCAGGAAGCAGGGACTCCATTTGCCAGATACAAATATATACCCTAAAGCCATGACCCCAATGACCCGCCTTCAGCCACATACTGCCCACAATTAATCCTGTCAGGTGATTGATTCACTGATTGGGTTAAAGCTGTTGTAACCCAATCATTTCCTCTCTGAACCTTCTTGCATTAATCTCAAATGTGAGCTTTTGGGGGACACCTCATATCCAAACCATAATAGGAGGGAAATGGTGGGGAAGAGAAAAGAGAGGAGAGGAGGGGAGGGGAGGGGAGGAACAACTAAACTGTACAACCAGGACTCAAACTCAGGAAGTGTATTGTTAATTTCACTCTAGAGTTCAATATTACTTAGTCCAAAATGATTACATGTAATTACTCTACTCTTTCAAATTATAAAAGAAATAATTTGCAAGTAATATGAAAATATTTTTTCATCATAAAATCAAAACTTTACTTAAAAACTAAAACATTATTTTGATCAGCCCCTAAATCCAGTATCCTATCCAAATGCAGTCAATGTTATCTATTTGTGGTATATTATTAGAAGTAGTTTGACTTTTTGTTCATATATACAAATATATGTACGACCACATGTGCATACAAAAGTTTTTTAACAACATAAATATAGAAATAGAAGTCTTTCTATGCAACTTTCTTTCCTTATTCAACAACATATCTTGGAGATCTTTTAATTATAGTACACAGAGATATCCTGCATATTTTTAACTGTTGCATAATACCATAGTATGGCAATGTTTTTAATTTAACCATTCTCATGTTGGTGGACATTTGGGTTGTTCAAAATTTCTTGGCTTTAGAAACATGACTGTGAGAGCACCTTTGTACTTGTCTACTTTCATCCATGTGCAGATACTATGCTAGGATAGATACAGAGATGTAGAATTGCTTGGTCATTGTCAATGTGCATTTTAATTCTAACACAGATGGTCCTTGAGTTACAATGGTTTGACATAATTTTTCAGTTTTACAATACTGTGAAAGCAATATGCACTCAGTAGAAATCATACATTTATTTAGAATTCTGGTCTTTCCCCAGACTAGTTATATGCTGCACAGTACTCTCTCCAGATGTTGGGCAGCTGCCAGCAGTCACAGCTTCTACTTAGCCACATGATTGCAAAGGTAAATAACCCATATTATACAGTGTACTGTGTTTTCCAGTGATATTTGAATATTATGTTTTGTGTTTTCACATCCTGTGATGCTATGAAATTTCCATCTGTGTGTGTGCATGAGATATTTAACACTTCATTTTAATAGGCTTTGTGTTAAATGATTTTGCCCAACTTTAGGCTATGTAAGAGTTCTGAACATGTTCAAGGTAAGCCAGGTTAAACTATGATGTTCAGTAGGTTAGGTGTATTCAATGCACTCTTGCCTTAAAATATTTTCCACATATAAGTGTTTCTCAGAAAGTACTCCTAAATTGAATATTGCTAACTTGTCTAAAGTGGTGGAACAAATTGACACTGCCTATAGGAATCATAGGAGCTATAGAAAACAGAATAGTATGTACTAAATCTAGGAATCATTAAAGACATTGGGATAGTGAGATAAGAGAGATGGCATAAACTATAGAATCTGGCGAAATGTAAAGTTACATCTGAGCACCTGACTCTCATATCCAATCATCTACTTGAGATCTCCCCTTTTATGTCTAATGGGCATTCCAAACCTAATATGTTGAAAACAGAACTCTCAATCTGCCAGTCCCCTTGTCCTGATCAAAATCCAATTCTCTCTCTCTGGCTTTCCCATTTCACTAACTGGTACTACCATGCACTGAATTGTTTCATTCAAAAACCTAGGTTTTTCACTAATCTTTTTTACCTTTTATCCCTCAGTCACTAATCCTCATTTTAAAACAAAACCAAGATGTATCATTTCATCCACAAATATTTCAGCATGTTTCTCTAAAAGATAAAGCCTCATTTTTAAATATAATTAAAATAACATATGTAGGTATGGAGGAAGGACAGATAGCATAGAGGGAAGGGAGGGGTGGGGGCGGGGTGGGGGGTAAAAATAATAACAGAAATTGTGACAATACCATTGCCCTGTGTACATGTATGAACACACAGATGGTGTGACTCTACTTTGTGTACAACCCGAGAAACAATAGCTGTACTCCATTTGTGTTCAATGAATCAATAAGTAAATAAAAAAATGTTATCACATCTAAAGATAACTATTCCTTAATGTTATCAAATATCCATTCAGAATTCAAATTTCTCTGGTTGTCCTCCTATATTTTTTTCCAATTGGTTTGTTTGAGTCAGAATCCAAAGTGTATATTTTAGTCATTCAATATGTCTCTTTCATCTCTTTTAGTTATAAGTTCCAGTCTTCTCCTTTCTTTCAATATATTTGTGGAAAAAAATCAGTTGTTTATCCCGAAGAATTTTCCACATTCTGGATTTTGTAATTGCTCTTCTCCTATGGTCTTGTTAAAACTTACCAAAGCTCCCATAACTCATTAACTGATACCACCACTCAGTTTCTCCTACCATGTGTTTCTTGTGGTTAGTTATAAAGGTTCATCAGATGCAGATTCAAATTTAGCACAAACAAGTAAAAATTGTTGTTGTTTGTACTTCCTACTGCATCCTATCAGAAGGCACAAAATATGTGGTTATTTTCTCTTTTTTATGGGTAAGATCAACACTGATTAGTTTGTTCATGTATTGTCCTCCCTATCTACCTATTATGAACTCTATTACATTTGACCTAATAATTTTACCACTTTTTATGATCTTTACCTCTGTCACTTTGTTATAAGCTGCAAAATGGTGCTATTCTATCATTATTCCTGAATTTATAAATGGGGATTTTTGTACAAGGAACTTTTATGCATCAGCTATTTGGTTCCTATGAAAATTTTTCATCAAGAAAGAGTAATTGTTTTATTCTTTACATTTATTTACCACTTATAACAACCCCCAAATGTCAATGGTTTATGACAATAAGTATTTATTTCTTGTTCACAGGTCTGCTGGGCTTGGCAAATGAGTGCTGGACTCAGGTCTGCACCATGTATTTAATCATTGTGCAACCACACTAGAGGTTACCCATGCTCTTCTCATGGCAGGTAACATGAGTACAAAAACGAAGCAACACACAAAGCACATTTAAGACCTCTATTTGCACTATGTCCAGTTACATTTCAAAGGCCTAAGTTATACAGCCAAAACAAGTATACTAAAATGTTCTACTGTCAACTTAGACCTGGAAACTACATTTCTCAGAATCCTTTTATTTGAATGGTTCCATATTAGACTAGCCTGTTTGAGGTTTGGGAAGTGAAAGTAAAGCAGTGGCTGTAATTCTTCAAGGATTTTCATGGTCAGATACTAATAATCATGTAATGATACATATAAAATTATTCCAAGACTAAAAGGCTTAAAATTCATTATCTTTCATAGTTCTGTGAGGTGACTATTAGCAGTGAGTAGTTTTAACTTGGGCTCTCCCAGTTTGTCAGATAGTGTCTGGTGCTGGATTTATCTAAAGGATCAAATGAACTGACATCTAAGACAGTTCATGCACATGTTGCTTGGAATATTAGTGGGACTATGGACCAGAACACTTACGTGTGGCCTTATCATGTGAGTTGGGCTTCTACAGCACGTAATCCAAATTCCACATAGAATGCTGTAAGGGACAATGATCTCAAGTTTTCATGCCAGGTTAAGTGTTGTGCCCAGAACTAGTATAGTTCTATTTATACCATGTTCTTTTAGTCAAAGTAGTCACAAGTAGTTCCCAGGTGTGATGGCATGCAGAAACAAATTCAACTTCTTGACTGAAAATCAGCAAGGTCATATTTCAGAAGTACACATAAGATGGAAAATGTTTTAATATCCTTCTTTGAAAAATACAAATATTCCTTTGATATGGTGAGGAACAGATGCAGAAGTGCCTGGCAGATTCCAGTTTGTCATTGCTTCCTCTGCTTAGCATCTAGCTCTTCTTTCCAACTGCTGGCCTTGCTGACCAAAAGCAACCCTATATCCACCATCAGAAGCTAAGTCCCAAAGAGGTGATAGTTTACACAAAGGCAAAAGCTTCCCATGAGCTTCTGCTTTATAGTCCTATTTTTCTCGCTTTATTGAGGTATTATTTTTTTCAGAGTGGAAAATAAAAGTTTTATTAAAGAAAAGTAAAAGCAGACTTCTCCTGGGTGGAAGAAGGGGACCCAAAGGCAGAATCCATGTGGTGAGTAAATCCTGTCCTTTTTATAAGTTTTACTATTGAGGTATTATTGACAGATAAAAATTGTATATATCCAAGATGTGCAATGTGATGATCTGATGTATGTACCCATGTAATGATTATCACAATCAAATTAATTAACATATATATCACTGCCCATAGTTATCATTAGTGTGTGTATGTGGGGGAGTGGTGAGACACTTAAAATCTGCTCTTACCAAATTTTAAGTAAATAACACATTATTATTAAATACTAGTTGCCAGGTTGTACATTAGATCCCAAGAACTTATAACTAAAAGTTTGTACATACTCTGACTTTAGTGATTGGATGTAATTGGTTTCTCAGATTAATCCAAAAATCTCCAGTTTATCCATCCATACTTGTGCTTCAGAGGACTGGATGGCGACTTTCTCCGATCCTCAGTCCTACAATTCCAAGGAACTGAAATCTGCCAATAACCAGCAAATTTGGAAGAATACTCTGAGCCTCAGATGAGATTGCAGCCCTGCTTGACACCTTGATTTCAGCCATCCTGGTGAGACTTCAAGTAGAGAATTCAACTAACTCATACCTTGACTCCTTTTTCGCAGAAATTGTGAAACTGTAAATTTGTGTCATCTTGTCACTAAGTTTATTGTACTTAATAATATTACACAATAATACAAAATAAAATAATGTCTTAAAAACATTGAGCCTTCTACTACATGACCATGGTTTATCTTTCCATTTACTTAATCTTCTGTTATTTCTCTTAGTAAAGTTTTATACTTTTAGGTGTATAGATCTTGCCCATAGTTCATTGAATTTATTCATCCATGTTTAATATTTCATATGCTATGTAAATATTTTTAAAATTTCAATTCCTAATCGTTCTTTGCTTAGTACACAGAAAAGTAATTGTTATCTGTATATTGACATTGTATCTTATGACCTTATTAATTCAAATTGCTTTTTATGTAGATTCCTTATGATCTTATACACAAACAATCACTTCATTTGTGACTAAAAAATATTTTACTTGTATCTTTGCAATCAGTGTACATATTATTATTTTTACCCCTATTCTACCCTGGCTAGGATTTCTAGTACTATGTTGAATAAAAATTGTGAGAGTGGGCAACTTGCCTTGGTCATAATAGTAGGAGAACAGCATTAATTCTTTTACCTTTAAGCATAATGTGCCCTATAGGATATTTACACATTCCCTTTATAAGGCTGAACTACAGGAAAGCTTTTTTCTCCTTTGGCTCTTTATCCCAGAGGTGTCACTGTCTCTTCTCTTTATAACTTCTAGAGATCAGCAAGTGCCCAGACCCAGGGACCTTTTTTGTACCTATACATTCTGCTGCAGCTTTGCCCTGCAGTCCTCAATATTTTGCACCTCCATGGAACCAAGTAAGATGGTGACTTGGGTGCTTATACCTAACAGAGCTATAAAATTTTGATTCCCCCCCCCCCCGAATTTCTCAGCATATTCAGTTTTTTCTTAAATCCCATGAAGTTGGGTATAAAGGAAGAGAATGACCAAGAGATACAGACTCAACAAATGAACTTCTAACATTATGCTCCACTCAAAGTTGCATATTCTCATTGCTGACACTGTTTCACTATTGTGGATTCTTTGATTCAGCAGTCATAGCATTCCTTACTGTTTGGCTGGAACCACAGGGCTTGCTTCCCCATAGTCTTAACACTGTAGCTAGATTGTGGAACCAACCTAGATGCCCTTCAATAGATGAATGGGTAAAGAAACTGTGGTATATATACACAATGGAATATTAGTCAGCCATAAAGAAGAATAAAATTATGGCATTTGCAGGTAAATGGGTGATGTTGGAGACTGTCATGCTGAGATCAGCCAATCCCCAAAATCCAAAGGCCAAATGGTCTCTCTGATAAATGAATGATGATGCATAAATACAGGGGGGAAGGGTGGCAAGAATGGAGGAAGGATAGATAGCATAGAGGGAAGGGAGGGGTGGGGTCAGGGTGGGGGGGTAAGAATAACAGAATGTGTGACAGACATCATTGCCTTGTGTACATGTATGAATGCACACATGGTGTGACTCTACTTTGTGTACAACCAGAGAAACAATTGTACTCTTATACTCCACTCGTGTATGATAAATCAAAATAAATTTTAAAAAATAAAAGCAAAAAAATACTATAACATCACCCTCCCTCCAAGTCCTGGAAAAGATGTGGGTAATGGTGCCTCTCATACACTACTACAGGAAAAAAAAATGTTGCAGTATCACTGGAAAAGTAGTTTGATGGTTTCCTGTAAAGACTCAACCATATGACCCAGACATTTCACACCTGAGTTTCTATGAAACTTGTGTCTGTGCACCAATGTTTATATCAGCTCTATTCCTAAGTACCCCAAACTGGAAAGAATCTAAAAGTCCTTCAGTATGTGAATGTATGAGCAAACTGTGGCACATCCATACAATGGAATGCTACTCAGAATAAGAAAATAAAGTATTGATGCACACAAAACTTAGTGACTCTGATTGACATTATGCTGCTTAAAAGCATCCAATATGAAAAAGCTACATAAAGCATTATGTCATTTATGTGACATTCTGTAAAATGCAAGACTATAAGGATAGAACAGTTTGTCAGCATCTATGGGTAAGAGTAAAGATAACTATAAAGTGCTAGAACAAGGTTTTTTGTGGGGCATGTCAAAATTATTCTGTGTTCTGATGTGGTGATGATTACATTTGCCTACATATGTGTTAAAATTCATAGAAATGCATACCATAAAATAAAAATATGATTTAAGTAATAATTTTAAAATAATATGAAACTATTGTATAGGTTAAATTTTATTAAAATCTCTAATATTTTCAGAGGTCAAACAGGTAGAATAAATTTGTTAATTTGTTCAGATATAAGAATATGGGGAATTATATGGACTAAGTTTGAATTATAGAGTGTGTCTCTATAATTTTGTGTCACCAAAAGCATTCGAATTCAATTAAAAACAAAAAAGAAGACTGTGCACACATACATAGTACAGAGGACCACTGCTCTGTAAATTGCTTTTAGGTGGCTTCATGTAGTCCTACAACTCTGACCACCACATGAAAAAATCTTATTTTAATGTCTACTGCCTAAATCTTGCTCTGAACTCCAAATCTATATCTACATAACTTCTGTATATGTCTAACTGCTTTCCACTGGTATTTCAAAACTTGAGATGATAAAAATGAAGTCATCATTTTGTTTTTCACTCAAATCTTGTCATCCTCTTTTATTCATTATTATGTCTCCCTGGCATAATTTGACATGGCAATTTTAATTCTTTCTTAATTACTTATCACAGTTTGGAACTATTTCCATTTATTTTTGTTTATGTCCTCTTTCTCCCACTAGATTGTAAAACATAAATGTAGATAAGAGTTGTATCCATTTAGCTTGCTCTCCTAATTCTAGAACCTACCACATAGTTGGCACTCAATAAACCATTTGTTGAATAAGTACATGACAACATCATCTATCAAATCACCCTCCCTCACTTGCTATGTTTTCACTCTGCAATAAATCATTCATTCTTCTAGATTTTGCTTCCTCAACAACTCTCATACCTGTCTTTTGTTCTGTTGCTTTTATTCCACACAATTTCTTGTAGTATACAATAGCTTTCTTTTGAAGATCTATTTTCATTATATAAAATTCCTGAGAAGGAATACTGTTATTTCTGCTTCCATGGCAGCTTTACTCACAGTGTATTTTGAGATGGATTTTCAAATTACCATTACATTTACAACTTATACCATAGTTTCTTAATTAAATGTACTAATTTTGTAATAAAGGTGCCATCATCCAATATGTTGTCTATAACAAGCAGCAACATTATGAGGTAAGTATTCATTGTTATTTTCATTATCCTAATTGTACAAATGGGGAACTGAAGGCTCAGAGAGGTCAAGTTATTGTCCCATACCTAGTACCAAAACCAGAATTCAAACCCAGGCTTGTATGATTACCACAGTCTTTGATCTTTTTACACCATATTACCTCCAGTTATTACTACTTGTATTGTCATTGTCCCATGTAAATAACTTTTTATACATTTTGAAGTATTCACACATATTATGGTCCTGAATACTTCTTTAATAGCCTGGTAACCTGATGCTCAGATAGAAGCCTCTTGACCTAGGTCACAGAGTAAGCAGGTAAAATCGAAGGCTTCTGACTCCTATATCTCTTTCCATTATATCATGCTGTCTTTGTAAGTACTCTCAGGGAGAAATCTTACTTTTTTCTCATATTCTCTATGGCACTGAGCACAGAGTTGAACACAAAGTAGCTGCTTAATATTTTTAATTGGTTTTATAACTTGACAACAGAATTCTTAGTTGTTTTTAACAAATGCAGTTCCCCCAACAAACTGAGTGATATCTATTCCTTTAGTTTTTCAGAAAACAGAAATTTTCCTGAATTAATCTATTCATTTGGTACATAACCAACCCTTAATTACTCCTCACTTAAAACTTCAATAATTCAGCACCCTCAACAGTCTTTTAAAATGGTATGAAATGATCTGATTTCATCATCCCTTTTTCTAAGCAATATCTTTTTAACTTTAATCTAGTCTTAAACTTAAACACCAGTTCAGAGAAATAACAAAGAACTTTTCTATGTATCTAAGAACTATCATTATTGTCTTCCTTTACACTATTATCTTCAAATACGCAATGAACTAAAGATGGTTCTATCTCAATTATTCACATTTCAGGTGGGGATTTTCTTTTAATCTGTGAATATTGACACAGACACAACCATTGTTGCTATAGATGAAGCAATATGCAAAGTTGGGAGAAGGGTTCAGTCTTAGGTGAAAGGGTATAGTGACAATGAGTCAGGAGCTTGAAAATGACCCACCCCTCTGCCAGCATTGCTACAGAATCTTTTGGTGGAGAGCCCAGATCCCTTCCAGTAAGCTGCTCAAAATGTTTGATTCCATTTTTTATTTGGTTGCCAATTTATTAAGTGGTTAACCTTGGACTGCATCGATCAAGCATTTAATTAATTAAGGCCAGATCGAAATACTTTCAGAAATCTTACTAATTTCAATACAGCAAGCTGGCACATTTATAAGAATCCAGCAATTGCTGAAATACTAAATCATCTCCACTAAGATGCAATAGTTGCCAGCAAAGCATTAATCAACTCAAGAACTAATTGTTAAGATGAAAGAGAAAAAAGCAATCCAACATTTCTTCTCCCTCTCCCTACAGTGTGGAAAAAGGATAAAGGTGGTGAGAGGTACATTTTCATAAAATTTCAGAGCCAGTTAGGCTCTCAGAGACTATTTAATCTATTTTCCTTATTGTAAAATGGGGAAAGTGAGACATTAGCAAAGTCAGTCAATAGCATAGTCATATTCCATGTTTCTAATACATATCTTCCATTTCCAGAATGGTTTTATTATGGAAAATTATTTTGTGTCACTACTTGCCTGTTCTATATTTCTATAGAGAATACCAGGAAGAGGGTGTCATGATGCTAAAAAGCATTTATGTATCTCACAAAATATTGCTGACCCACATGGTTGTATTATTCTGTGTTAAATTGATGCAGAAACCCAGGGCATACTATTGAAGTCCAATTCTAAAGTCATTTCTTTCTCCTAAAA
>JAJEJO010004145.1:90971-117231 GCA_020662805.1 Glaucomys volans
TTATTGATAGGGTTATTAGTATTCTTGGTGTAAAGATTTTTGAGCACTTTGTAGATTCTGGAGATTAGTGCTCTATCTGAAGTGTGTGTGGCAAAGATTTTCTCCCACTCTGAAGGCTCTCTCTTCACATTGCTGATTGTTTCCTTTGCTGAGAAAAAAAATGATTCTGATGATCTGCCACATTTGGGACCCACTGGAACTCAAAGGTGGTTTAATTCAGTCCACTTTCTTCAAATAAAACCACACCTAAACCACCTACAAATAAGGGTATTTCTTTATTTTAAAAGGCTATTGGTCTCACTATTCTTCAGAGAAATATGAATTAGAAACAACCTGAGATAGCATTACACACACATTACAAAGGCTGAATTTAAAAAAATAAAGGTGTCAGAGTAGGGAGTTCCAGCCCTTATGACCCCAGAAAAGCACTGATATAATAACCATCCACTGAAGAAAGTACTTTCAAGAGAACTCTGACATCCAGGTAAGAGATTGCAATGCCAAGATGGAACACAAAATGGAAAATATACATTGAAGAGAAGGGTTAGAGAAAACAATAGTTTCACTTTACTTGTATCTTATCTGAAGACAAAAATAGAAACAACATATCAAAACCTATGTGATGCAGCAAAAGTAATTCTAAGAGGGGTCTTTATAATGTTAAACACCTACATTAAAAGAGAAGAAAGATCTCAAATAAATGATTTTACACTTCAAGGAATTAGAAAAATAACAAATTAAGTCCAAAATTAGCAGAAGAAAGAAAATCATATAAGAACAGAAGTAAGTGAAGTAGAATAGAAAACAATATACAAATGAAAGAACCTAGACTAATAAAGAAGATTTGAATAAATAAATTAAAAAATGAAAGCAGAGATTTTATAACTAATGCAGGATGTGTGGGGGGCACAGATAATGAGGGACATTCATGAACAATTATATGCAAACAAATTGGAAAACCTAGAATAAAAGATAAATTCCTAAAATAATAAACCTACCAAGACTGAATAAAGTAAAGATCCTGAGCAGACCAACAACAAATAAGGAAATTTAAGCAGCAATCGAAACAGAGGTGAATTCTGCAAAACATTTAGTAAGAACTAATACTCATCCTTCTTAGACTCATATAAAAATAGAAAAAGAGGGAAGACTGCCAAAGTCATTCTGTGAGGCCAGCATCACCCCAATACCAAAGCCAGATGAAGACATCATAAGAAAATAGCACTACAGGTCAATATCCCTAATGAACACAGGTGCTAAAATCTCCAACAAAATACTAGCAAAATGAATTTAAGGGCACATTAGAAGGATCAAGTATAATTTGTTCCTGGGATGCAAGGATGTTTCAACATGCAAAATCAATCAATGTGATATATCTCATCAACAGAATGAAGGATTGAAATTATGTGATTATCTCAACAGCATTTAACAAAACTCAATAGGCCTTAATGATTTAAAACTTAACAAATTAGATACATAAGGAACTAAACTCAGCACAATAAAGGCTATTTATGAAAAACCCACAACTAACATCATAAAAAATCAATAGTTTAAAAAAAATACAAGATTTTCCTCTAAGATCAAGAAGAGGCAAAGATACCCTCTCTTAACTCTCCAATTCAACACAGTACTTGAAGGTCTAGCTAGAGCAATTAAGCAAGAAAAAGAACTGAAAAGAATTCAAGTCAGAAAGAAAGAAGTAAAATCAACTATTTGCTGATAACATGATCTTCTATGTAGGAAATTCTAAATACAATATACACTTGGACACGCAGAATAGTAAATCATTCAGTAAAATTGCAGGATACAAAATCAACATACAAAATCAGTTACATTTTTATGTACCAAGAGTAAACTGTGTGAAAAGGAAATTTTAAAAAACTATCTCATTTATAGTAGCATCTAAAAGAATAAAATATATAGGAATAAATTTAACCAGGGAGGTAAAAGACCTATGCACTGAAAACTATAAAACACTGATGAAAGAAATTAAAGGCCTCTTATGTTCACAAATTAATATTAATATTGTTAAAACATCCATACTATCACAAGGGATCTATAGAGTCAACGCAATTGATATAAAAACTCCTATGGAATTTTATACAAAAACAGAAAAGACAATCCCAAAATTTATATGGAACCACAGAATACTTCAAATAGCCAGAGAAAGAAGAAGAAAGCAGGAGGTATCATACTCTGCTTTCATCATATCTTACAAAGCTACAGTAATAAAAACAGAATAGTATTGGCATACAGATTACAGACCAATGAAAAAGTACAGAGATGTCAAAATAATCCCACACAGACATTGTCAACTGATATTTTTTATTTATTTATTTATTTATTTATTTATTTATTTATTTATTTATTTATATGTGGTGCTGAGGCTCAAACCCATTGCCTCACACGTGCTAGGCAAGCGCCCTATCACTGAGCACAACCCTAGCCCGTCAACTGATATTTGACATGATGTATATTCTTCTCATTGTTTTTTTCTTTTGATCTTTTTATTAACTTCTATCTTTGTACTGAGATTTTTTTATTTGTTTAATTTTGATGCATTGAACACAAATGGAGCACAGCTATTGTTTCACTGGCTGTACACAAAGTAGAGTCACACCATCTGTGCATTCATACATGTACACAGGGCAATGGTGTCTGTCACACATACTGTTATCATTCTTACCCCCCCACCCTGGCCCCACCCCTCCCTTCCTTCTATGCTATCTATCCTTCCTCCATTCTTCTTCTCATTGTTGTCAAAGATCAGTTGATATATATGGGAAAACTGTATGTCCACATGCAAATGAATGAAATTGAACCTTTACACCATACACACTGGAATAGGTGATGATTTATTAGTATACAGAAGCATGAATCACAAAAGTTGATAAATTAGACTCATCAAAATTGTTTTAAAAACTGCTCATAAATGTGAATATATTGAACACTACTGAACTGTGCACTTAACAGTGATTAAGATGGTAAATTTTATATTATGTGCATTTTATAACAATATATAAGTAAAAGAAAAAAGAAAGGATAGATTGAAAATCACACACCTCAAGATCACTGATTTTAAACACACAGTTATATGTTAAGTTGCAGTAAGCAGCAAAGCAAGGAGAGATGAACCTGGATGAGTTGGTAAAAAGGTCCACTCAGAATATTTGGGTATGAGTACCTCTGTAACTTTAGCAACTCCATTCTCAACTTCAAGGGACTTTATTGTTATGGACTGAATTGCATCCCTCTTAAAAAGATATGTTCGAGTCCTAACCCCTAGTACCTCGGAATATGAGGTATTAGGTATTTAGAGACAGGGCCTTGACAGAGATAATCTAATATGAGGTCATTAGGGTCAGATCTAATCCAATATTACTGGTTTCCCTTTAAAAATAAAATTGGATGACTATACACAGGGAAGACAATGTGAAGAGTCGCAGGGGAAAGACGATTATCTATAGGCCAAGCTACATGTGACATGACCAGAAACTAGGAGAGAATTAGATCCTTCCATAGCATCTTCAGAGGGACCAAACACCTTGATTTGGGACTTCTGGGCTCCAGAACTGTAAGATAACATATTTGTTGTTCTAAAAGAAACTTAAAACTTCTATTTCTTAGAAGACAGCACTTTAAAAGTAAGACAACTCACAAAAAAACATTTGCATGGCCAAAAACTAATATCAAAAATATGTAAAGAATTATTACAGCTCAATAAGACAAAAATTCAACAAACGTGGAAAGATTTTAACAGATACTTTCTCAAAGAAGATATACAACTGGTAAATAAGTAAAAGAAAACCCCAATATCATTACCATTAAGAAAATTCAATTACAACCACAAGGAGACACCATTATGTGCCTGTTAGAATGACTAGAATTAAAAATAATTGACCATCTCATAATTAGTGAGAATTTGGAGGAAGTGGAAATCTAATGCACTGCTAATCCAAATGTAAAATGGTACAATTTTGGGGAAATTTGACATTAAGAAAGTACCTACTATTGATGCAAATTATAATATGGATGAATTTCAAAATAGTTAGATTGTGTTTAAAAAGAAGACTAATACAAAAGCATACATACTGTATAACTTCATTGATGTGAAATCAAGAATGAACTATGATGCCCAAGTGAGAGAAATGATTGCCTCAAACAATGAATGTAATGTTCTGGGATTGACTGTAAATGGGCAAAAGGAAACATTTTGTGGGCTGATGGATATTTGTAATTCTTGATTCTGGTGATGATTACATATATATGTCAAAACTCAAACTTTAAACATAAAATCAATTCATTTTATTTTATGTGAATGATATCTCAATAAGATCGATTTTCAAAATAAGTAAAGACAGCAAGTGGTCATCTTTGTTTTGGGATTTAAAGATATTGGGATATTTGTTGACCTTTAGAAGATCAGTTTTGGCCAAATAGTAGGGACAAAGTCGTGGTTAGAGCAGATTCAAGAGAAAATTAAAGAGAAAAGAGCAGATCTACTGAGTATGGACAACTCTTTCAATATTTTTTTGGAACAGAGCAGAATAATGATAAAATAATAGAATAATAGAGTTCAGGGAAGATTTTAAAATGACATGTTTGCATATATGGTTGTCTGTTGAGATATGAGAAGGAGACATTGGAAGTTCGAAGAAAGACTAGAAGTTCTAAAATAGTCACCAAGGAGAGTGAATTTACTAATAAATAATGTAAGATTTCTAGATAACAAAAGATATCAATCAAATGCAAGTGAAAAGAAAGCAGTAGTGGTGATCTTAATGTCACAAGCTGAAATTCAAGACCATGTGCACTAATAAAAATAAAGGAAAGCCATATGTAATGGTTTAAAAAAGCTAAGAAAGTGATCAATGTATATGCATGGTAGCAAAAGATCTAAAATAAAGGCAATTTTAAATGCAAGGACATGTTGCTATCACAAGAAGAGCAGTAGATTTGAATATGCTTCCTTAAGGATTGGACAGATAAAAGAAGTGAGAACACTGGAAATTAATTCATTCAAGAAATTGATTTAAAATATGTATATAGAAACATCTCTCAGAGGACAATTTTATATTCATAGAAAAACCTAAAAATCAATTTATTTCTTTAAGCCATGAAGTAAACTTAAAAATTTTTTATAGATTTTTTTCAGTACTGGAGACTGAACCCAGGGGTGCTCTACCACTGAACTATATCCCCAGCCCCCCTTTTTTGGGGGGTGCTGGGGATTGAACCCAGGGCCATGTGCTTGCCAGGCAAGCACTCTACCAACTGAGCTATATCCCCAGCTCCCCAAGCCCTTTTTAATATATATTTTGAGACACAGTCTCACTAAGTTGCTGAGGTTGGCCTCCAGCTTTCCATCCTCCTGCTTCAGCCTCCACAATCACTGAGATTATAGGTATGTGCCATCGCACCTGGCAAAAGAACAGTTTTTTAAAAATTGTAGTTGAACACAATACCTTTATTTTATTTGTTTATTTTTATGTGGTGCTGAGGATTAAACACAGTGCCTCACACGTGCTAGGCAAGTACACTATCACTGAGCTACAACTTCAGTTTTTTATAGGCTTTTTAAAAGAATGCTTTTATTAGTGCATTATGGTTGTACCTAATATTGAAGTTAATTATGGCATAATCACACAAGCATGAAATACAATTTATTTCACTTCAATCTTCAGTACTTTCTCTTTCACTCCCTTACTTCCTCCCCCTGACCCCCTTCTTCTACTCTACTGGACTTTCTTCTAATTTTTTTGCAGTTTTCAATTGGTGTTTTATACATCTACATAAAGGTGAAATTTACTGTGGTATATTTATACATATTCATAGCATAATTTGGTCAATTTCATTCTGCAATTCCTCCCCTTTTCTATCCCTAGTCCCTCCCCTCTATCCCCTTCCTCTACTTCACTGATCTCCCCACTATTTCCCTGGGATTCACCCCCCTTTTTCTTGTTTATTTTGCTCTAGTTTTAGCATATGAGAGAAAATATTCAAACTTTGACTTTCTGAGTCTGGCTTATGTCACTTAGCATGATGTTCTCCAGTTCCATCCATTTACCAGCAAATGACATCATTTCTTTCCTCTTAATGACTGAGTAAAACTCCATTGCATACATACACACCACATTTTCCTTATCCATTCATCTGTTGATGGGCACTTGGGCTGGTTCCATAACTTGGCTATTGTGAATTGTGCTGCTATAAATGTTGATGTGCCTATATAGATTTTAAGGAAATACGATATTTTGTAATCATAACAACACAAGAAACAAATAATAAAATGATTGAATTTTCATGACTGTTTAGAAAATGACCTTCCCAATGAAGACAATTTTACAAAGATATAAAAATGTAGCAGTTTTGCAATATAAAAGTATATGTTAAATGAATCATCAAGCTATAAAGAGAGTAAGAAATCTATAGAGAGAAAAATAGACTAAAAGTTAGGACCTAAAGAGGTGAGCACTAAAGCCATTTACTCAGAAGTCATCTGCCAAATCTGAGCGACTTTAGCTTCTGTTTCAAGGAGTGCACAGGGCACAGGAGACAGGCTATAAATACCCCAAATTGACTGCTGTCCTGATAGGACAACCACGTTTAGCTACAACTCAAAAAAGGCCACACTATCAGTATGAATAGGAAAAAAAACGAGCTTAATCTTGACTTTGAAACTGGAGTATTTCTAATGAAAATACGGCTATCACTGTAGTTTTGTGGTGCAAAACACACACTACATGTGAGTTCCCTCAAATCACATGTCTCAACCAGAAAATTTAATTTAAAGTTGTCTTTGCTTGGTAGTGCCTCCAGGCAACCAGCAGAAGCAAACCCAAGTACTCTCTGGAGAAATGTAAGATCAATCAAAGCTAAAAAACAGTTCTTACACACAAAGTTCTAAGGAACATAAACTCAAAGTCAGAAATCACAGAACACTGAAGGAATCAAGACACCATGATTCTGAGTCAGGAAATAAAAAGATTTAAAAATATATAGCAGAATCAGATCTCCAAGGTCTTTAGATATTAGAATTATCAGACAAAAAGAATACAAAACAATTATGTCTATCAATTTTATGCCTAACATTTTTAAGAAATAAAATATTTCAAAAATACAAGTAAGAAACAAGAGGTTATTGATAATTATCAAGCATATTTGAACTTCTATAAATGAAAAAATACTGTAGCTAACTAAGTCTATTTGTTCATCAGGTATTTTTGAGAGCCAACTGGTTGGACATTGTTCTCAGCAGTAGCTGTATTCATGTCACATAATAATGAGAATGCATGATGAGAATGCAAGAAGATTTGGACATCACAACACAAATTGATAAGAATAAGGACAAACTGAATCCACAGTGCTTCAGATCTTTTTTCTTGAATATGACCTAATAGACCAATGAAAATTCCAGAGCCCTCTTCTCTTTCTTCATAAAATCCTTTCCTCTAATTTTCTTGATATCAATTTATACTGTCTTCTTGCTTGCCATGGTAAGACCTCATTCATATATTCCCACTAGGCACTTTAGTCAATGCTATGCTTCTGGAAAAGTTATATATAAAACTTCAAGATGTGGTTATTTTAAAAATCTGGTACAGAAAAGAGTATTGCCTGTCAGTGCAAATTTCAGACCAAACAACAGGGACTGTTTATGATATGAATGATCTATTGGCATAGCATAGTTCCCTTGGGGCACTCCTAACTCTTTACATATGGGATTTCACTGAGGCTTACAGAAGCCCTGAGAGATGAGTTCAGGGAAGAGTGAAGAAGGAATAGAATATCTGTTCAACAGATGTGAAAGGTAAAGCATTTGTTCAAGGTTGTTGATAACTGAAACATTTTTTAAAAAGTAAACACTTATTGGATTGTCTCTCATTGTTTGCCTTCAAAACTGGCTCTCTTCTTTCAAATAATTAATATACACATGAGAAATCAAATTATCCACTTTATGTGCATTTTCTTTTTATTGGTTCATTATAACTATATATATTAGTGGGACTCATTATGTCATATTTCTACGTGCACCTAACAGAATTTGATCAATCACATTTCCTAGTTCCTCCCCTTTCCCTCCCCCTGATCACCTAGCTCTACTCTATTGGCCTCCACTCTATTATTATTGTTATTATTATTATTATATTAGTGGATTATATATAAAAGCAGGATTCATTGTGGTATATTCTTTCAAGGACATAGCTTAATTTGGTAGATTTTGTTCCTCAGTACTTCTCCATGCCCTCCTGTTTTCGTTCCCTCTTGATTCCCTTCTTCTACTCTTTTGATCTCCATTCTGTTTTTGTGAGATCCCCTTTCTTGTGTTTGTTTTCTTTTTATAAACATTTTATTAGTTCCTTATAGTTATACATAGTGTGTTTATGCACATAATGTTATGTATGTCATTTTGACATGATCATACATGTATGGAAAATAATTTGCTCCATTTCAATCCTCAGTACTTCCAGTTTTTCAAAAGCACCACAAGTTCTCAGGTAAGTTTTATTACTCATAATAATAAAGTTCACATTCCTAATAATGAAGGACAGGGTTACTAAAGACAAAACTACAAGTTGATTTCATTTATTTTAGTAGGTGAAAAATTAAGAACAATTGAAAACTTCATAGAAAATGAATATAGGAAATACACACACACATGCATGCATGCACGTGCACGCACACACGCACGCACGCATGCCCACACACACACACACACGTCTCCTTCTCCCTCTTGTGGATCCACAAATCTACTGCTTTATCATTTCATATGAAAGAGAAAGTATGAAGGGCCACAAAAAAGACTTGATATTTTTATTTTTTGTTTTTATTACACTTTTTGTCCAAATATTCCTTCCTTACTCCACTATCCGTCCTTTCCAAAGTAATAGAAAAATATAAGAATATTTTTCATTTTTCTGTCTTGAATACTTTCTGTCTTGAATCCTTATTGCATAGTGATTCTTTTCATTGTCAATCTTTTAATTACACAATATGTGTAATTCACAATATGTGAATGCATGTTCATTGTAAGAAACAAATTGTACTACAAAGAAGTAGCACAAAATAGTCTTGTGGTGATGGGATAATAGCTCTGATCTTGATTATGGTGGTGATCATAAATCTATATATGTGACAAAATTGTATGGATAAATAACTGCACATAAAATGGTGAAATCTGAACTAGCTCTGTGGATTTCCTGATTTCGATATTTTACTAAGAACTATGTGAAGGGTACAGAAGACCTCTCTGTACATTTTTTAAAATTCCTGTAATTGACTACAAAGAAATTTAGAGGAAAAAAAATTTCCTTTCTTCGTAACCAGCTAATATTCAAAATGTCACTCCCTCTCCATAGATAACCACTTTAACGATTTGTTGTGTCACCAAGGACAGGTTATCTCTTCTTTGACCTTGGGATCTCTTAAAGGTTCACCCATCATATTCTGAAGGGCCAAAGTTGCCATTTATCAGTTAAATTAAGAAATGCCCGAGGGATATATGACCACTAAGTGAGGGCAATGTATTTAAACCCAAATAAAATACCAGTGATAGGTAAGGCAAAGGGAGTTGATATGGTAGGAGAAAGAAAGATTGACCTTATACAATAAGTAGGGATCTGCACTGACCTGCCTTCAGAGACCCTCAAACACTTAGTAACCAGTGATTGGCCCTAAATACAACTTCACACATATTAATAAATTCACAAAAACACAATAATATATTATTTCCCCTAATAAACTTCATAAATATGCCATTTATGTGCTACACACTGCTCTAAGTACTTGGCATAAAGAGATGAATATGACACAAATTGTTCTTCCCTTCAAGGAAATCACATTGATCACTGATAGGCAGTTAAGATGTGGTGTAAGTACTACAGTAAAAATATGGAACTGTTCTATGGATCTTTTACATATAAAAAGAAAACAATCAACTTAGTTGATATTGTTTTTTCCATTGTGGATAAATGCTTCTAGAAATTCTGACAACCTTATATAAAGCTTTTGCTTGCTGTAGAGTGACCAAAAATATTCCTTGATGATGTAGAGTTCTTATTATTGGTTAGTGTTGTAGTTGAAAGTGACACTGGCTGACATGGAGAAATAATGGTGTGGACGAGCAGGCAAAACCTGTAATTACTGTTCCAAAGAATATTTATTATATACTCTGTGCCAGAAATTGTTCTATGCATTGTGAATCCAGCCGTCAAAAATATAGATAAAATGTCCCACCATCTAGAGATAACAACCCTCATGTTAGTGACATGACTAATTTGTTTAATATTCAGAATTCAGAAGCTCACAGTCAGGAATTAGATCTATTCACTTTCCCCATCAACTGCTTTCAGATATGCTCTGTGTAATCTATCTCTTGTAAAACAGACACTCTTTGTGCTCCATGTTACAGTCTTTCACATTGCCTGTGATTTCATTGGTCCTCATGTTGCCTGTCCACTATTTGGCCTCAGGGAATATTCTGAGGCCACAAAAATTTGCCTAGATTTTGTATAGGCAGCTCAATACCATGAGAGATTTAATGCCTCCACCCACAACCAATGGAGAATGAGAATTAGTCTTCTGTTGTAGTCCTTTCAAGGTAACTCAGATCCAGATGATTTTATTGTTGCAACCACTTGACCTAAGGAAAAATGTTGCTCTGCCAAATGTTGAAGAGTGCAGTTCAACCAAATGCTGACCTCTTCCACTTCATCTTGCTGTCTCATAAGGTTTTAATCATCCTTGCATTAACAGAATATTGCAGGGTAGAAGCAGACTACAGTTTTACTGCTTAGTTGTACTTCAGAACTCTTGAAAACGTGGTATGTTATCTCTCCCTCTCCCCCTCCAATCCCAAGAAAAATGACCATGCTGTCCTATATTATGTAATCATTTTAAATAATCTCTCACCAGTGTATTGTTTCAATAAATCACTATCCATCTCTTATATTGTCTAGATGAGAAATGGTTGCTGGACCTGTTTAGATTTCTTACATGGATAGCTTAGTACTCCTTTTCATAATGGATGGACACTCATTCTTCTTAGCAATGATGCCTTAGCCAAAATTTGGGGATGAGAAAAACAACCTATTTAATATCATTAGTGTAGTGTTACTAGTTTTCCTAGATTCAATATGCCTGCCTCTCCATACCACTGTAGCTTCACTATAACTTCAAAAGGGAACACTTTAATGTCAACAGACCAAAAACATCACAATAGTATTACTATAGAATAATGATAAATCTAAACCGAAATCCTGAACAGAATCCCTTGATGTGCATGCATATCTACTATAACATTTATGTGGCTTTGTGGAAATTAATATTCCTGTGACAGGTTTTTCACTTGTAAAATGTGGAAAATTTTTAAATGGGGAAGATAATTGCAACTATCTTCCCTGATTATTAGAATAACTGAAGACATATTGCTTATACTGTTCCTGGCACAATACCTTGTGCATATGTAATAAAACAAATGTTCACTGCTATTAGTGTTGTTGGCACTGTTGTGGACATTGCTGTTGCTATTGTTGATGTTTTTATTGTTGTGAATAAATGCTGTTTTTGTCTTCCCAGCATTGCTCTTGTACGAACCCTTATTCATCCCATATGGTTCTTGGTATAATTACCAATCATAGTTCCTGTACTTTTGTTGAAGTAGGCAAATAATCCTGGCCTGATCTGTTGAGTACCTATACCAGTAAGGTTACATCAAACAAACCAGGAACCATATTGCTCAATAAAATTAGGGTAGTATGAGGAAGGTTCATTTTACTAAAGGACCACTTACTTTTTTCAAGAGGAATTAGCATAAAATATTTTGAACTGAATGAAAATAAAAACACAACATATCAAAATTTGTGAAATGCCACTAAGGAAGTATATAGAAGGAAATTTATAGTATTCAATTCTTATATTTAGGAAAGAAGAAAAGTCTAAATATTCTAAGCATCTATCTCAAGAAACTAGAAAAAAGAGCAAAATAAATCCATAGCAGGTAGAGGAAGGAAATAATAGCATGAATCAGTGTAATTGAAAACAAAAACGTGAAGAGGGAAAAATCAACTAAAAATCTTTTTAAATACCAATAAAATCAATAAACTTCTAGTAAGACATACAAAAATAAAAAGAAGATGCAAATTACCAATATAGGAAGGAAAATGATTTTTACAACTGAAGATTGTATAGGCATTAAAATAACAATAAAGGAATACTAAAAACAACTCTCTCTATATAAATTAAATGAGATTAACCAATTATTTTGAAGACACAAAATGCCAAAAGTAATCCAAGATGAAATATAGGATATGAACAGCCCCGTAACTATTTGATAAATTGAATTAGTTAAAAACCTTCTGGTGGGCTGGGGTTGTGGCTCTGTGGTAGAGCACTTGCTTCACACATGTGAGGCACTGGATTCAATCCTTAGCACCGCATATAAATAAATAAATAAAATAAAGATATTGTGTCCATCTACAAGTAAAAAATAATTTTTAAAAAAATAATCTTCTGAAAAAGAAATCTTCTAGCTGAGGAGAGTTTTTTAGTACATTCTACCAAATGTTTAAAAGGAGAAATGGATAATATGATTCTAAAATTTTGTATGAAAGAGCAATCATTCAAAAAATTTGAAAAAGAAGAACATAGAGGAATCATACTACTGAACTTTAAGACTTAATATAAACCTACATGAAGATACTGTTATATTGGAGGAGATAGACACAAAGATTAAAGCAACAGAATAGATCCCAGAAACAGGTGCACAAAAATATGGCCAATTGATACCTGGCAAAAGTGCAAAAGCAATTCCAAAGACAAAAAATAATCTTCTTAGCAAGTTTTATTGAAATAATTAACAGTTTGGGTTGTGGTTTAAGTGGAAGATTGGTTTTGAACTCTTTCTTGTATTAGGACTCATGCCAATGCTGAGGCTGGCATGGGCTGGTCCTGGAGCTAAGGCTGGGTCCGGATTGGGGCTTGGGTTGGGTTGTGATTATGTTTGGTTTAGGATGGGGGTAGGGACTGGGTGTAGTGTTGGTATTCTGAAGATTTGGTCAGGGACTTGGACTCCAATTTGTGATTTTAGGATTTAAGTGTTAATGCTGGAGATGGGTTTAGGTTTTTAGATAGTGGTTGAGGTTTGAATTGTTGTTTTGGTTTGTTCTCTGACTGGGCTCTGACTAGAGTTTATGTTTAGGGTTCAGGGATTCACCTGGTTTGGTTTCTGGTGCATGCTCAATTTTAGAATACAGAGTTTAGGCTAGTATCAGTGCTATTGTTGAGCTGGAGTTTGAAATATTTTTCACTCATTTATTTCTTTATTTTGGTTGGTGCTTTGGCATCTCCTCCCCTTCCCCATATCTTCTACCTCCCTCTCAATCTTCTACTCCTCTGATCTTCCATACATATTTATGATATCCAGCCCCCTCTTCTTCCCTCATTTAGCTCTAGCTTCTGCATATGTGAGAAAACATTTGACCCTTGATTTTCTGAGTCCGGCTTATTTCTCTCAGCATGAAGTCCTCCATTCATTTAGTAGCAAATAACATCATTTTATTATTCTTTATGGCTGAGTAAAACTCCATTGTGGAGCTGGGGTTTTAGCTCAGTGGTAGAGCACTTGCCTAGCATGTGTAAGACACTGGGATTCATTCTCAGCACCACATATAAATAAATAAATAAAACAAAGGTATTGTGTCCATCTACAACTAAAAAAGAATTTTAAAAACTCCATTGTGAAGATATACCACATTTTCTTAATCCATTCATCTGTTGGTCATCTGAGATAGTTTTGGCTATTACGAATTGTGCTGCTATAAATATTGGTGTGGCTGTATCACTATAGTGTGCTGATTTTAGATCTTTTGGAAATATACCAAGGAGTGGAGTAACTGGGTCATATTATGATTCCATTCCTAGTCTTTCATAGAATCTCCATACTGCTTTCCAGAACAGTTGTACTAATTTGAAGCCCCACCAACAAATGTGTGATGTACCTTCTCCCTCACATTCTTGCCAGCATTTATTATTATTTGCATTCATGATAATTGCCATTCTGAATAAAATGAGATGGAATCTCAATGTAATTTTGGTTCACATTTCCCTGACTACTAGAGACATTGAACCTGTTTCCATATATTTGTTGACCATTGTGATTCTTCTTCTTTTGAGAAATGTCTGTTTAGTTTTTTGCCCATTTAGTTATTGGATGACTATTATTTTTTGGTGTTAAACTCTTTAAGTTCTTTATATATTCCAGACATTAATCCCCTGTGGGATAAGCAGCTGGTGAAGATTGTCTCCCATTAGGTAGATTCCCTCTCCATGCTCTTGTTTTTTTTGTTGTGCAGAAGTTTTTTAATCTGATGCCATTTCCCTCACTGATTCATGGTTTTATTTGTTGAGTTTAGGTTTAGTTAAGGAAGTTGGTACCTGCATCAATATGTTGGAGTATTGACCCTATGTTTTCTTCTGGCAGTTGCAAAATTTTTTGTCTAATCCCTAAGTCTTTGATCTACCTTGAGTTGACTTTTATGCAGGGTGAGATATAGGGATCTAATTTCATTCTTCTACATGTGGATATTCAATTTTCCCAGCACAACTTGTTTGAAAGACTATCTTTTCTCCAATATATACTTAAAAATAATTTTAGTTGTAGATGGACACAATACCTTTATTTTATTTGTTTATTTTTTATGTGGTGCTGAGGATGGAACCCAGTGCCTCACATGTGCTAGGCAAGTGCTCTACCACTGAGCCGCAACCCCAGCCCTCCAACATATACTTTTGTCACCTTTGTCAACTATCAGATGACTGGTCAATGTGGGTTTGTCTCTATGCCTTTTACTCTGTTCTACTGGTCTTCATGTCTATTTTGATGCCAATACCATGCTGGTTTTGATACTATAGCTCAGTAGTATAATTTGAGATCAGGTATTGTGATGCCTCCAGCATTGCTTTTCTTGCTCAGGATTGCTTTGGCTACTCTGGTTCTCTTATTCTTCCAAATGACTTTTAGGACAGTGATTTCTATTTCCATGAAGAATGTCTATGGTATTTTGATGGGGATTGCATTGAATCTGTATAGCACTTTTGATAATATGACTATTTTGAAAATATTAATTCTGCCTATCCAAAAGCATTGGGAGGTCTTCAATCTCCTAAGGTCTTCTTCAATTTCTTTCTTTAGTGTTCTATAATTTTCTTTTTTTTAGCAGTAAACCAGAAAATTTTATTTTCCAGGAGTTTTAAATATTTTAATTTTTAATCTGAAGAGTATTATAATGAGAGATCTTTCGCCTCCTTGGTTAGATTAATTACCAAGTATTTCTTTTTATTTTATTGAGATTATTGTGAATGGATAATTTTTCTGATTTCTTTCTCAGTTGAATCACTGTTGGCATGTAGGAAAGCTATTGATTTATGAATGTGGCCATTCTGCTACATTTCTGAATTCATTTATCAGCTCTAGAAGTCTTCTGGTGGAGTTTTTTGATCTTCTAGATACAGGAGCATGTCATCAGCAAACAGATAATTTGTCTTTACATATGTGTATCTCTTCAACTTCCTTCTCCTGCCTGATTGCTCTGGCTACAGTTTCACAGATTCTAATGAATAGGAATGGTGAGAGTGAACATCTGTGTCTTGTCTTGTTTCTGATTTTAGAGGAAATGCTTTCAGATGTCAAGAGGTGGTCCCCCTCTGGTTGTTCCTCCTTGGGGCCAGGTTGTTGGTTTGGGATTTTTCTCTCCCCTATTCCATGCGTGGAAGTATTGTTGAGGTTCCATGGGTCTAGATCGTGTGTCGGGTAATATTTGCTGCTGCTTGGCTGAGTTTCGAGTGTTGCTCAGCAGCAGATCTCTACTCTGAACCTGAAGTGTCCCAGTCACTTTCCAGACCCTCTAAGAGAAAGGGAGAGCCAATAATATCAATAATGTTAGCAAGAGATGTACAGCCTTACAATGAATGTCGGGTGTCCACCTTGACATCTGTAACACCAATTGCCACCTGTAGAGGAATGGTGGGGTCAGCATTCAACATCAGCAGGTGCCCACTAGATCCACCACTGCATTCACGATCGCAACAACACAAATGGGTTGGGAATTGCATGAGCTATGTAATTCTATCAGATAGTGGAACTAAAATTTCTTAAGTGAAGAAAAATAGGGTATTAATGCAAGAGAAAGTGTGAAATAGTTAAAAAGAGAACGGAGGAAGGGCAGGAGCTAGGTAGCAGATGAGGGCTATAAAGAAGGAGGACTAAAAACAATTAAAAGTAATAAAGTAACAAAAGAGAGGAAGAGGGGACAGGAAAATTTGGCCATTAGGTGGGGTAAGAGAGTGAAGAAAGTATAAGAAGAGCAAGAAAAACCAAGGTACAAACAAGCAAATGTAAGATCAAAACAGTTCAAACCCAAATGTAATTTTGCCCCACCAAAGTTGGACCAAGAGTAAACAATAAACAGGTGAGGAAGAAAGCACTTAAAGTGAAAATGAAGTGATAAGAATACGTGCAGATATATATTTGAACCTAAGTGTCTGGTGAGAACACACACACCCACACCCCACGAGCATACACACAATCACACAGAATGGAAAAATGTAAAAAGTGAGATGAGAAAATTAAAAATTCTTTAAATCAAAAATTTAAAAAGTAAGAAAGATGGGGGATGGGAAAAAGGTAATACGAATTAATAAGAAATAAAAGCTCGTTTCTGCTGAGGTGATCGAAAGCATTGGCAAGAATGGATGTTCATTCTTTGTATTCGTTGGGGGGCTCTGCAATCCCTAGTCAAGGGCTGGGGGTTGTGAAGCCCAGTGCTTTGGGTTTCTCACCAAACTGCCAGCCGTTGTGGCCAGGAGCCAAATCTAGTTGTAGTCTCTCTCAGTTTCCTGTCTCCCAGTGCAGGATGGGATAGGCTAAGAAGTGCTGACAAGTAGTGTACTTCTTTCCTTAGTGAGGACGGAGCAGAGTTCTACACTGGAAGCTCCCACAGTTGGGATTTAGTCTTGACTGCTCTTTGGAACTCTCTTGGTGGGTATTTGAGATTGCACCACAATCCCTATTGCTGGGGAGATGCTGATCTCTACTGGACATCTGGGTCTCAGGGTGCTTCCATAAATTTCACTTTTAGGAGGTGCAGTCTAAATTTCCATAGGTCTTACAGTTACCACTATGGATGTGAATTACCAAGAATCAGCCTGGAAGTGCTGTCTGGCCAGTTATTGGCATCTCCATGATAGCTCTTATGAGATGCCAGCAACAAAGTGAATCCTCTCTCCTTGGTATCCTGAGCCTGGATCACCCTGTTAAAGTCACACTGGTCTGAGCACAAACCCCACAATAGGTGATTGCTGAGTCAAGCTGGTGGCTTCCTTTATAAGTTTCTAATCTCCAGTCTCTGCTCACTGCCCTGCCACCACTGTTGCCAATGACTCTAGTTTCCATCAGAGTGTCCATCTTTGGACTGAGTAATTTTCGTTGCTCTTCATTCAACAACTTCCCACACTGTCTCTAGGTCCATTAAAATCAGCCTCCCTCTCTATTCCACACGTTTTCCCAAGTCATTACAATTCTTTCCTCTCTCTCTCTGCCTATGGCTCCCCGTCCCTACAGTTAAACTGTCATGTCTCTAATGTATTATTTCTTGTATTATGTGAGAAAGTTTCTATGGTTTCTTTCTGTTGAATTCAGTGAATTCCCTTAGTTACCCATCTCACTGAAGAGCAGTCTTCGTACTTTTTAAATCTTGAGCTGAAGAACTGCTGAGAAGTACACCCTTCCTATAATCTATCATCTTTTCTTCCCCTGGGGTTCTAAATTTAGGGTTTGTGTTCACTTGGAAGCTTTGACTGAGGATAATGTTGGGGCTTGGGCTAGAGAGGCTCAATTTCAGGATTTAAGAATTCAAGACTGTTAGGATTCGGGTTCAGTGTTAAGTTTGGCATCAGCAGGCACAGAGGCAGAGGCCCCATCCCTGATAGCAGAGAGCAGAGCCAGGGACACTACAGAGTCACAGGACCACAGGCAGACTTGTGGGTGCAAAAAGTAGAGTCTCCAGACATAGAGACATACTCTACAGCCTTGAAGCCTAATTGAATTTCCTCTGCTGGATTTTGAAATTGCCAATTTCACCTTTCTTCTTTCTATTTTCTCCCATTACAAATTTGGTATGCCCATAATTTTTAAATTATGCTTGTCCTACTATTGTATTTTGATAACAGATAACTTGTTTTCTAGTCTTATAGGTCCACAGATGGAGAGAAATTTTATCCTGGATGCATTATAAGCAGAATTTTATGTGTACTTCACGTATCTTTGCCTATTCCAAGATTGTAAAGATACTGTCCTATCTTTCCTTAGAAGAGTCATTATGGTAATAGGTATTATGTTTAGGTCTATGATTTCAGATTGATTTTTAAATAATGGAAGTGAGGGTTTATAGGATTCTCCCCATATGAATATGGGATATGTATATCTAGTTTTCCAGCACTATTTATTAGAAATATTTTCCTTACCTTATTGAGTTGACTGAGCTTTTGTAGAAAACTCAGTTAACCCCATATATTAGTTTCCTGTTCCTTCTTCAAATTACTACTGCTTAAAAAGGTTATCATTCTGAAGGACATAAGTAAGAAATCAGTTTCACTGGACAAAAATCAAGGTGAATAAAGAGCTACATCCCCTCCAAAGGCTCTAGAGGAGAAGCCATTCCTTACCTCTTCCAGCTTCCAGTAACTAAAGCATCCTTTGGCTACTACCAGCACTAGTCCAGTCTCTTTCATCTTCACATTGCCTTCTAGGTGCCAAATATTCCTCTATTATGCTCTTATAAGTACACTTGTAATGACATTCAGGTCTAATCAGATAATCCAGATAACCTTCTTATTATATCTTTGACTTGAAGATATAATCATCTTCAAAGACCATTTTTATTTACTTATATGGAGTAACATTTAAGGGTGCCAGAGATTAGGACATGTATCTATTTGGAAAGAGGAAGTTTTTCACCCTACCATGGTTTTACAATTGTCAAAAGTCATTGAAGTGAACACTTAAGATCTGTGAATTTTGTTGGAAGTAAAATATACTGTCAACATTTAAAAAGGAAAAAGTGACCAGTTTAGAGAAATAAGCAACAAAATAAGAAAGCATTAATATCTGTAATATAGTAAGAGCAATTTCAAATCAATTTTTAAAACATCAAAATCAAAAACAAAGAATGTGTCTTTTGAGAGGCAAAGCAAGATGTCTGCTGAGTAATATCTTCTGAAAATCACAATCCCACAGACACACAAGTTGAACAGTTATTCATTCACCAAAGTAGATTCAGAAGAAGTAATGAAACCAGTTGAAAGGTCATTGTAGTTGCTTTCAGTATAACAAAAAGAAAAGATGCCTTTAGGAAGGCAGGAAAGGAAGAGTTGCCTATGTCACTCCACTTCCAACTGTAAACAGTGCAGCATAGAAAAGAAGTTTCTCACTTAGAGGAGAGAGAAGCAAATTGAGTTCAGGCCTTAGACTTGAAACCAAGTACTATGTGGAGCACCATAACCTCTACTTCCAGGCCAGTATCCACAGACTGACACATTAGAATTTCTAGCCAGGCAGCAAAAAGACCACTTATCCAACCTTAGTCAGCAGAGTAGGCACAAAAGCTAGAACAGGACTCTGTCTTAGAGTTCAGTTCCAGGTACACCATGGTGAAACCAAGTCTAGGTAGAAAACAAAAGCAACCCACACAGACCAGAACCCACAAATGGAGTCTTTAGTCCTGTCCCAACATCAGGCACAGACCTGTGTAAGACTTTGAAACTTTGGAGTGATCCTGGGGAATATTTCCATGCTCCACAACTGTATAGGTCCCTGTGGCCATGAAATTCAGGGTGACTTGTGACCAAACTCAGGTGTAACTGTGACCAAAATACCTGACAAAAAAATTAGAGTAGGGAAAGTTTATTTTGGCTCATGGTTCCAGAAGTCTCAGTTCATAGATGGTCAACTCCATATCTCTAGACCAACTCCATACCTCCGAGATCATTTTTGGCAGAAGGGCATGGTGGGGGAAAGCAACTAAGGACATAGCAACCAAAAAGCAGAGAGAGTTTCACTCACCAGGGACAAAGTACAAACCCCAGTGGCATACCTCCAGTGACCCATCTTTTCCAGCCACATTCCACCTGCCTACAGTTACTACCCAATTAATACATATCAGTAGATTAATCCACTGATTATACCTCTCATGATCCAATATTTCACCTCTGAAAATTCTGGTATCATCTCAAATTAGTTTGGAGGAGATACCTTATATCTAAACTATAATACAACCTAGCTTAGTGTCAGCCTTAGTGGCTAAGGAGCTGTCTCCACCACCCATTCCCCAAACTTGGGAAGCATTGTTATCCTCAGGCCAGTGCTCACTGATAGAGCTCTAGACCTCTATCAGTGACACCACAAAGTAAACTGTGCCCTAGGGGAATAGACCCACATTTTGTCCTGCATCACTACCAGCTGTAGTGTGGGCTGATGACCTGAGATTGCAGGTTCTTGTGGCTATAAGACTCTGCTGAGACCCAGCTAACCATTAGACTATGTGGCTAAGGGACTATATTCACAAACATTATCCTAACCTTGGGAAGGATAGTGTAGAGCAAGACTTACTTTGCCAGGGAGTAGGACAGGGTAGCAATCATAGAACTTTTCCCTGGAAATTAGTGCTGAACTGGTGACCTAAACACTGGGAAGATCCTAACAGTCCCCTTTCTCAAACTTACATATAGGTGGAGCCTCTGAAATAGACCTGGTTCCAGGAGAATACATGTAGTCCCAGTCTATTAGATTTTTATTTTGGCAAGCATCAGTTGTGACTGGTTGCAGAATTCTTGAGCTGTTAATTCAACTCAGAAGTAGAAATCCCATGGAAGTGTGAGCTTTATTCCTTCCCCAGTGCTGTCCTGGTCTTGGTGGGTTGTGGGCTTAAGGTAGGACACAGCTTGGCAGTGTTGGTGGCCACAGACGTGACATAGGAGTCTGGTGCTGGTTTCTTCATGGTAATTCTGTCCAGAGCCATGTGGAATCCTATAGTGCTGGTGACTGTGGATGAGGCATCTGGGCTTACCCCAGCTCCAGGGAGAGGCTTGAAGAGATGGAGTGCTCTTCCCAGGTATTCCCCTGGTTCACTGGGAACCACACATAACTATGAATTTGAGACAAATCTAGGATGGAATCACCGTGTGGTACTCAGAGTGACAATCCAATAGCAGATTACCTGCAATGTTGGATTTTGGCGCCATCTAGTGCTGAAATCATAGAAGTGACTACAGGCTCAGAGAAAATAGGCAGACTGCTTAGAATTTCTGGAAAGACAGGCACAAACAAAGCCATATTAGGATGACTGAAATAAATACCTACTTCAATACCCAGACAATGTTGCATGCCAATGAGTGTCATGAGCATTCAGGAAATCGTGATTTCACCTAATATTCAAAATAAGATGCCAGAAACTGATCAGTGAGTATTCAGTATGGAAGAACTCTCAGAGAATTTAAAACAGCTATTTTAAGGAAATTCAATGAGCATGAAGAAAACACAGAGAAATGTTTCAATACTCTAGCAAAGAGACAAAGAGATGAAATCGAGTTTAAAAAAATAAACAGAAATTCTTGAGCTGAAAATACATTCAGTGTAATTACAAGTGCAATATAAGGCATCAATATCATGATAGAACAAACGGAAGAATTAGTGAGCTGAAGGGAGGCCATTTGAAAAGAGAGAGTCAGAGGAGAGAAAAGAATGAAAATGAATAAAGAAAGCTTATGATAACTTTGGAGCAGCATTAAAAGAGCAAATATTCAAGTTATTGGGATTCAACAGGGACTTGAAAATGCTAAAGGGGTAGAAAGTTTATTGAAAGAGATAAAAGAAAGCCTCCCAAACCTACAGAAAGATACAAGTATTCAGGTGTTATGGTTTGAATCTTAAATATCACCCAAAAGTTTGTGTGTTGAAGTCTTGATCCCCATGGCAGCAGTGTTCAGAGATGGGACCTTTGATGGTGACTGAATCATAAGTGCCCTAACCTCATCAATGGATTAATCCATTGATGGATTTATAATTTAATGGATTATTGGGAAGTGGTAGAAACTTAAGAGGTGGGACCTAGTTGGAGGGAGTGGGTCCTTGGGTGCTTGCCCTTGGGGACTATATTTTGTCCCCAGTCTCTTTCTCTTTACTTCTTAGCTGCCATCAGGTATGTAACTCTGCTCTGCCACATGCTACCCACCCATGGCATTTGTCTAACCAGAAGTCATAGTAAGGGAGACAAGTGAACCATGGGCTGAAAGCTCTGAAACCATGAATGAAAATAAATCTCTTCTCCCTTTATGTTATTCATCTCAGGTATTTTGTCAAAGCAATGCAAAGCTTTGAACAATGAACAACTTCTGCACACCATGTACAAGAAGGTGAAAAGTCAACAGTCAAATTTAAATCAACCAAGTCCACCTGAAGATATCTTATAATCAAGCTCTCAAAAGTAAAACTTAAAGAGGTCTGGGAGACAGACCCAGAGACAGACATCAGGCTCAGCTCAGCGCAGATAAGTGAAAGTTACGCACCTGGGACGTCGGCCCAGGTGCTCCTGTGGGACCTCCGAGGGGGTGACCGGCACATCGTAGAAGCGGGAGGTTTCAGCATGGGCGAAGCGGGCACAGTGTGGACACTTGAGGCTTCCATGCCGGGTGACCTGCCAAGAGGCCAAGTCTTATTCCAGCCTGGCCCCAGTCTGCTGTCTACTGCTACTGAAGACTAGGAGGTGAGGTATTGGAAACCTGCAGGGACACCACAGGTCTAGAGGGGGGAAGCTGCAATACCTCAGATTCTCATGGATAGAAGGGAAGATGCAGAAGCAACATGAGAAAACAGAGGAAGAAAGTATCTCAAACAAACCTAGATGCTGCATCAACAGAATCCAGTGGTAACATGGTAGAAGAAATGTCAGAAAGGGAGTTCAGAATGTACATCATTAAGATGATCAGAGAAGCAAAAGATGAGATGAGAGAGAAAATGCAGGAAATGAATGATCGCACCAATCAACAGTTTAAGGAACAGATGCAGAAAGCAGAAGATCACTTCAATAAAGAGATAGAGATGTTGAAAACAAACCAAACAGAAATCCTTGAAATGAAGGAAACGATAAACCAAATTAAAAACTCAATAGACAGCATAACCAGCAGGTTAGATCACCTGGAGGACAGAACATCAGACATTGAAGAAAAAATATTTAATCTTGAAAACAAAGTTGACCAAAGAGAGAAGATGGTAAGAATTCATGAACAAAGCCTATAAGAATTATGGGATATCATGAAAAGACCAAATTTAAGAATTATTGGGATTGAGGAAGGCACAGAGATACAAACCAAAGGAATGAATAATCTATTCAATGAAATAATGTCAGAAAATTTCCCACATCTGAAGAATGAAATGGAAAATCAAATACAAGAGGCTTACAGGACACGAAATGTACAAAATTACAACAGATCAACACCAAGGCACATTATAATGAAAGTACCTAACATACAATATAAAGATAGAATTTTAAAGACTGCAAGAGAAAAAAATCAGATAACATTCAGGGGAAAACCAATACGGTTATCAGAAGATTTCTCAACGGAGCGTAAAAGCAAGAAGGGCCTGGAAAAATGTACTTCAAGTTCTGAAAGAAAATGGATGCCAACCAAATATCTTATACCCAGCAAAACTCACCTTCAGATTTGATGATGAAATAAAACCCTCCCATGATGAACACAAGCTAAAAGAATTTACAAATAGAAAGTAAGCACTACAGAACATTCTCAGCAAAATATTCTATGAGGAAGAAATGAGAAACAACAATGTAAGTCAGCAAAGGGAGGAACTACCCTAAAGGAATTGCCAAATAAAGGAGAAACCAAGTCAAGTTAAAAACCAAAAATAAGCCAAAATGATTGGGAATATAAATCATATCTCAATAATAACCCTGAATGTTAATGGCCTCAACTTGTCAATCAAAAGACATATACTGGCAGATTGGATTAAAAAGAAAGACCCAACAATATGCTGCCTCCAACAGACACATCTCATAGAAAAAGATACCAACAGAGTAAAGGTAAAAGGATGGGGAAAAGCATACCATGCACATGGACTTAGTAAAATTGGGGGTTTCCATCCTCATATCAGATAAAGTGGACTTCAAGCCAAAATTACTTAGACGGGATAAAGAAGGACATTTCATACTGCTTAAAGGAAGCATAAATCAGCAACACATAACAATCATAAATATTTATGCCCCAAACAATGGCACATCCATGTATGTCAATCAAATCCTTCTCAATTCCAGGAACAAAATAGACCAAAACACAATAATACTGGGAGACTTTAACACTCCTCTCTCACCATTGGACAGATCTTCCAAGCAAAAATTGAGCAAAGAAACCATAGAACTCAATGACACAATCGCTAATTTAGACTTAACAGACATATATAGAATATTCCATCCATCAACAAGTGAATACACTTTCTTCTCAGGAGCACATGGATCCTTCTCTAAAATAGACCATATGTTATAACACAAAGCTACTATTAGCAACTACAAAAAGATAGAGATACTACCTTGTATTCTATAAGATCATAATGGAATGAAATTAGAAATCAATGATAAAATGAAAAACAGAAACTACTCCAGCACCTGGAGATTAAATAATATGCTGTTGAATGATGCATAGATAACAGAAGAAATTAGGGGAAAATAAAAAAATTCTTAGAGATAAATGAGAACAATGATACAACATATCAAAATCTCTGGGATACTATGAAAGCAGTGCTAAGAGGAAAATTCATTGCATGGAGTGCATTCAACAAGAGAATGAAAAGTCAACAAATACATGACCTCACATTACAACTTAAAGCCCTAGAAAAAGAAGAACAGTATATAACCAAGAGTAGTAGAAGACAGGAAATAATTAAAATCAGAAGAGAAATCAACAAAATTGAAACAAAAGAAACAATTCAAAAAATTGACAATACAAAAAGTTGGTTTTTTGAAAAAATAAACAAAATTGATAAACCCTTAGCCACACTAACGAAGAGAAGGAGAGAGAAAACTCAAATTACTGAAATTCATGACGAAAAAGGAAATATCACAACAGATACTAATGAAAAACAAAACATAATTAGAAACTATTTTGAAAATCCATACTCTAACAAAATAGAAAACCTGGAAGACATCAACAGGTTCCTCCTATATGAGCCACCCAAACTGAATCTGGAGGACATACACAATTTAAATAGATCAATTTCAAGCAAAGAAATAGAAGAAGTCATCAAAAGCCTACCAACAAAGAAAAGTCTAGGACCAGATGGATTCACAATGGAGTTCTACAAGACCTTCAAAGAAGAGCTCATTCCAGTACTCCTCAAAGTATTCCATGAAACAGAGGAGGAGGGAACCCTTCCAAACTCATTCTATGAAGCTAGTCACCCTGATACCAAAACCAGGAAAAGACATCGAGGAAAGAAAATTTCAGACCAATGTCCCTAATGAACATAGATGCAAAAATTCTTAACAAAATTTTAGCGAATCGCATACAAACGCATATTGAAAAGATAGTGCACCATGATCAAGTGGGTTTCATCCCGGGGATGCAAGGGTGGTTCAACATTCGGAAATCAATAAATGTAATTCACCACACCAACAGACTTAAAGTCAAGAACCACATGATTATTGCAATAGATGCAGAAGAAGGGTTTGATAAAATACAGCACCCATTCATTCTCAAAACAGGAGAAAAAATAGGGAGAGGAGGAATGTTCCTTAACATTGTAAAAGCTATCTATGCTAAGCACATGGCCAACATCATTCTAAATGGAGAAAAATTGAAAGCATTCCCCTTGAGAACTGGAACAAGGCACGGATGCCCTCTTTCACCACTACTATTCAACATTGTCCTTGAAACTCTAGCCAGAGCAATTAGACAGATCAAAAAAATTAAAGGGATACGAATAGGAAAAGAAGAACTCAAACTATCCCTATTTGCTGATGACATGATTCTCTACTTAGAGAAGCCTAAAAATTCCACCAGAAAACTCTGTAACTCATAAATGAATTCAGTAAAGCAGCAGGATATAAAATTTATGATCATAAATCTAATGCATTTTTATTCATAAGGGATGAATCCTCTGAGAGAGAAATTAGGAAAACTATACCATTCACAATAGCCTCAA
>JAJEJO010004145.1:130475-156791 GCA_020662805.1 Glaucomys volans
TCTTCAATAAATTGCACCCAAAGTTGTGCTGGTTATCTCTATTTTTGTCCAGTGAAGGGAGAAGCAAACAGTGAGGCGTGTACATGGAAAATTTCTAAATGTCAGATCTGGAAGTGTCATACAACACCTTTGACCAAAACTCATGTGACTACTCTAAACTGTCTACTTCAGCAAGGAGGTCTGGAAAATGTAGTCTGTTTTGTGCCCAGAAAAAAAAACAGAATGCAGATTATGGTGTATAGATATCAATTTGCTGTATTTAACAAGTCTGATCAAGAACAATGAGAGACAAAGAATTGCACAACATTCAAGGGAAGTAGGTGTAACCACTGTGAAAATTTAACAAAGTGAAAGCCTAGCATAGCACTGGTGACACTTAAATATAATCTGAAAAGGTATTATCTAGAAAAAAGTACTAAATTGATTATAGGAGAAATTTTAAAAATTCTATAGAAGCCAGGTGCAGTGGCACATGCCTGTAATCCCAGTGGTTCAGGAGGCAGAGGCAGGAACAAGGACTGCAAGTTGAAAGCCAGCCTCAGCAACTTAGTGAGACCCTGTTTCTAAATAAAATATGAAAAGGGCTGAGGATGTGGCTTAGTGATTAAATCCCCCCTGGGTTCAATGGGGGTATCCCCCCAAAAGTCTAAGTAGATCAAAAAATGGAAGAAATTAAGTTGATGGAAAATAAGGTTTATCAGGTGCATTATTAGAAGCCTTCATGGAATAAACATTGTCACAATATTTTAATAGTTCCAGAAGATCATCCTAATTTTCTATGAAATAAATGCCAAAACCAAAGAAAAATACATATTATAAAGTTACAGAATAACATCACTTATGACCTTAGGATAAATTTTTTTTATAAATGGTAGCAAATTGAGTACATCACAGCTAAACACAATTTATGCCAGGAATAAAAAAATAATTCAATATCTGAAAATCTATTATATAAATAATTGCATCTATAAGTTTAAAAATATTTCCTCATGAAAGATATCTAAAAAGTATGTGACAAAATTGGGCATCCATAACTAGATTTTTTTTAGACATCGGGAAACTATGGTAAAAGGATATTTCCTGAACAAGATACAGATCACATATCTAAAACCAATACTCATTCTTAGAAACAAGACAAGGATGACCATTATCAACATAACATAATTCTGCAAGTAATTTTCAATGCAATAGAACAAGAAAAAGAAATAAAACATAGAGCCAAGCATGTCGGTGCATACCCATAATCCCAACTACTCAGGAGACTGAAGCAGGAGGATCATAAGTTCAAAGCCAGCCTGGGCAACTTAGTGAAACCATATCTCAAAATAAAGATTAAAAAGAGTTGGGGATGTAGCTCAGTGGTAAGAGTGCTAGGCTCTGGTTTCAGTCCTCAGTACCATGAATAAACAAATAAATAATATAAAACCTTAAAAATAAATAAGACAAATAAATAAGACTTACAAAGCCTTACAAATACTTTATAGTATAATACTTTAAATAATACTTTATTTATAGAATTCTCTTTTGTCTACTTGTAATTTGAAAATTCCAAGGCAATTAACTGAAAAAAAAACTATTGGAATGTGAGAGTAAAGTAATATATTATGGTATAAAGAAAATTTAAAACCTATCGCTCTCCCTCAAATAAATAATAACCATTTAGAATATATGCTGTAAAAGTAACTCTTTAAGAAACATAAAAATACATCACAAACAAGAATCTGTATAACACTAGAAAATGTAATATTTTAAAACTGGGACTTGAAAGAATAATTGCATAAACAAAGCAACCTCCATGTTCCTAGAAGGGGAAATGTCATAAGCTTTCAGAGTTGTAATGTTTCAACATCCTAAGGTTTTTTATTTTTTGCACTCTAAACTTTAGGTTTAATATAGTTTCTATTGATATCCCAATAGGATTATTTGGGGAGAGGGATCTGATAAAATGATCCTTAAGTTCACATGGAATATATATGCACAAGAATAGCCAATAGCATTCTGAAAAGAATACTAGAGAGTGTTTTGCCCTTTCAGATATTAAAACATCTTAAAGCTGTAATAACTAGAACATTCGTTACCAGTAGAGGACTAGAAATCAAGAACTGAAGAAATAAATGCAACTATGCATAAATACTTGGTATATAATAAAAGTGCTTCATTTCAGATTAAATGGAAAATAATTCAATAAACTATATTAAAAATAAAATTTGATTGTTTCCTTATAAGCATACATAAAAAATATACAACAGGTAGAAAAAAAGAGTTAAACATAAAAATGAAAGCAAAAAACCTTGGGGAAAGTGTCGGACCATTGATGTAGGCCTTTTTCCCTAAGCATCAAGGAAAAGAGGGATATAATAAAAAATATAATTACATAAAACTTAAAATTTCTTTAAAGTACTGTGACTAACATAAAATAGTAACAATGTTAAAGACATTTGCAACATATCAGACAGATGAGGGGTTTATGTCCTAAATACATATAAAAGTTTCTCACAAATGAATATGAAGAATACTCCAATTTAAAAAAAAAAGGAATTAAGAACTGGAACAAACTCCTCTCCGTGTCTGCATATCCAAAACTATCATCAATGTGGTCAGAAAAAAAAATCATGTTTCCTCTTATTTAAAAAGATCTATGTTTCCTAAAAGTTGTAAATTTCAATTTTACTTCACTATAATTGAAAAACTTCCCAATTCCTATATTGAGGTATTAGAATAGGGAAACTGGGGAAAATACCAAGTTTATAGTGTTGAGCTTACTTTTGGAGGGAAAACGTTCTATATTCTACTTCTGTAGCTTTAGGAATGTGTTGTCTGACTTCGTTTAAAATGGCAAGTTTTAATAAAGATTACATAGTAGTATTTAAAATAAATAAGACATTTGGTACAGGTATTCTTGGGAGTAAAATCAAAGAAGTACAAAAGGTCTACAAAGGTGAGGTGAGGAAAACAAGCGGGGATTAACAAGCATCACTAATAGCTACTTTACCAATCTAATCCCCCTCTTCAAAACTGGAAAGTTAGTAAAATACAGTATTAGGTGTACCTTCTCCTAAGGATTCTTTCTTGGAGAGCTGAGGATAGAGCATTGACTTGAGGAAATGTGTTATTGGGTGAAGAATGATTATTTGCATTTCTGGAGGTAGAGCTGTCTACAGTGAGGCTCACTTTTACTCCTATCTATTTATTTGTCTAGCTTTTCGTATCTGACAGAGTTCTGGGCTTTGGATATTCTCAAGTAAGTAGATGGAATAAGGGGTCATGGGTCAATAACATGTAAGCAGCTTAGGCATTTTAAAAGAAAAACTAGGCAACTGATCACATAAATATTGAAATAGGCAACATCGATAATTTAAAAAATTATAATAAACGTAACAACAGAGGAGCAAGATGATAAACTACATTAAAATGTTATATTAAAATAAAAGTCAAGGTAGATGGGATAATAGAATGACTACACAATGAATTTGTGAATTGGAAGATAGAGGAAATCTCCCAGAAGGGCAAAGGACGGAAAACTGAAAAAATGTAAAAGAAAATTTACGAGGTGTTAACAATAGAAATAGATGACATGTGGATAACTGGAATATGAGAAAAAATAATAATAAATGAAAGGACGTATTGAAGGAATAATAAAGATAAATTTCCTAGAAACATTAAATTTCTCAAGCTTATAAAGTAAGAAAGTTGACTTTGGAATGTCATAGATAAGAGAAATTTTGACAGTCTTTAAATGCTGATAAGAAAAAAAGTACGTAGGTAGTCCATGAAGGATGATGAGAATGAAGGGTTCATCAGTGGAGCTAGACTGTTGGAAAGAGGGAAAATTAATACAAAGGGGCAAACTTAGAGCAACGGAAAGTAGTTGTTTTTCTTGCAAAAGAACGGGAGAAAGGACTGGTGAGGAGGACAAGGACGTTAGAAATTTCCATGGCGAAAACAGAGGGAGCTCCTGTCAGGTGAATTCTATTTTTGTTTGTGAAGCAACAGGCGACTTTACTTGCTGACAGTAAGCAAAATGGTGAGAGAAGCGAACTCCTCATTTATCCTGCCAATTTAATGCTCATAGATTCTTTTTATTGCTTTGTACCCTCACGATTCCATGGATTATTGTACAGTGTTCGACGTTGTGACAGTAATCGTTGCAGACACAAGGTATGACAGACCCCAGGACACTCCAGTCAGAACTACCAATCCCGGAATGCAGTACGGCTCCGGGAAAGTACCAGAGGCTGGGAACACAGCGGAACCCTACCGCCTGCTCCCATTGGAGGAGCGCTTACGCTCCCAGGAGCCCACGCGTAGGCGGGGCGCTTTACGCGGAAGTCAGCGGCGTCCGGTCCCATCCTCTGTGAGCCGGCAGTCAGCAACCCAGAGCCGGCCCGAGCCCCTTGGTCCGGAGCCCGCTTGCGCTTACTAGGTGCCCGACAGGTAAATGGAGTGGGACGTGCCCTGCCGGAGGCCAGGAGACGACGGAGGATGGGAGGGCAGAGGTGTAGATAAGAAGGTGCTGAACGGAGCGGGGAGGCATTGCAAGGGTGACTTAGGTTTCTCTAATGTCGACAGTTGGAATTGTCGGGCACATCCAGTTTGGGCGAAGTGCATTGTTTTTGTTTTGATTTTTGTTTTATGCTGCTGAAAAGGCCTCGAGCTTAAGAATGTCAGAATGCGTCACTTCAGTTCTCAGTATGGGATGGGAAATGTCAACTTTATTCCTTAATTACCATTCTGCAAAACCTTTTTGTAGCATCTCACTCTCTCGGAATCGTTAGTCTTCTAAAAACTCTTTATGCCCTTGTTCGATGACGTCACTTTCTGCTTCACCTTTTTCTGGCTGTTCTTGTTCCTTTGTGAACTCTTACACCCCATGCGCCCTTCCTACACCTCCCATTATTGACATTGCTCAGTTTGAGTAAGACCTATTTCTCTGTCCAGACCTCTTTTCTCAGCCTTAGAACTCTGTTTTTGTTATTTTTGATGATGACCAATATATATCAAATTGATCATGTACTTGACTCTTCAATACTTTATAGCTCCCTCTCCCATATCCCACACAACCAATTACTGATTCCTTTCGTTCTGCCTTATTAATTGCCATCTACTACTTGTACCACCATTCTCCCATCTTTAAACCCAGAATCTACTATTACTGTCACAATTCTTTCACTTCTTTCACTTTCAATAACGGTGGATGAGAGCATTCATACACTTGACAATTATTTATTGAACAGCTAATATATGCTAGACACTCAAATAAGTGTGGGGGTTATGGATAGCTGTAAACAAGACATAGGAAAATGCTACTCAGAAATTTTCATGTTTAGGGAACAGGGGCAAACAAACAATCAAGATCGTGTTTTATATTGTTTAAAACAAAACAAAATATGTGGTTGACTTAACTGGACACAGTCTTATCCTCAGAAAGTAAGAAGAATTGGGTTGGGTCTCAGGCATTGTCCAAAAAGAATATTTGTGATACCAACAACATAGTCTTGATCTGTAACTGCACTTTAGACACTCCTTCTGTTCCCGTCATACTAGCGTTCTTCTTTTTATATTTTTTGTGCTTGTAGATGGACAGAATGTCTTTATTTTATTTATTTTTATGTAGTGCTAACCATCAAACCCAGTGCCTCACACATGCTACGCAAGTGCTCTGCCACTGAACTACAGCTCCAGCCCTTGTTCTTCATTTTTTTGTGTCTTCTCCAACATTATTAAATCAGAATTCATGGTTTTTCTGTCTTTGACTAATTTCCTCCTTAAGACACAGACAGGTCCTATTTAATATAAAGGTGTCTACCATTTATATAGTATGTTTAAATCCAAAATGTGCTCACTGTTCATTTATTCAACAAATATTTGAAAGAATGCTATATGCCAGGCACTGTGCTGAGCACTGGGAAAAGAGAGTAAAAAAACATTTTGACCTCTATTCCAAGGAGAATAATACCATCGTATACTGAGGAAATTCCTAATACATAGGCTGAGACCTATTTTCCTTTGTTTTCTTCATCCAAGGCAAAATAATCACAGAATTTTAAGAAATATCTTGAACAATTGTGTACATTCTTAAATTTTTCACTCATTACACTTTTTTATTTATTTATTTTTTAATGTCTGTTCTTCATTGTATTATGGTTCCATTAAGTATAGTAGTCCTTTCTTCCTTAACTTAGTATGCCAGTGTCTACTACTTTGGCTGTCATAGTAAATCCTTGAAATATATGTAATGAACTGAAATAGACTCCATTTAATCAAATTCAAATAGCTTAATTTATACAAGGCCTTCTTTATATTAAGCCATCAACCTATTCCTCAACCTTTTTGTTCACCAAATTGGCTTTATTCCATCTCATCAGGTTGGTTTATTTACTCTCCTTAAGCTTGTTTTCACCTTCATGCCTACTCATGTTTCATGCCTCCCTTCTAAAATGAGTTTCCATCTCTTTACTGAGTATTTTGTGCACCACTCATTAATTTAATGGGGCAATTAATTTAATAGTGTGCTCATGATACAAGGATAGAAAAAACTTGATTTCCATTGCATATGTTCTGTGAAATTTTCTGCAATGAACTGTTGCAAGAATTACTATATCTCCTTTTAATAATATGATACACAATGCTTTCTTTTGATTTCACATTCACTATTACCATGTGCTATATGATGAATTAAATTCTATTACTACTTTCAACAGTTGCACAGCTTTTGTTCATATACCACATATGGTATAATTTCTTTTTCACTTGGTACAAATGCATCTTTGAGTATTATTTTCTCCTAGGTCTGAGATAATTTAGTGTTACTGTTACACTGTCATTTTCAGAATCTTAGATAAAAGTGTCAATTCTTAAAATGAAATTAAAGTCGTATTCCATGTAAATATCTTTCAATTGTGAATTATCACTACAGAACACAACTTTTAAAAAGTACAACAGGAATATAAGAGTGTTTGAGTAGTAATTGCAGTTATGATTTTAGGAATGTACCATCCTAAGATCAGCCCAACATATTTCTAAGACATTAAGAATTAAGCCTTATCATTTTGGGAGATTTTTGGGCACCTTTGCCTTCATAGACATGAATACAAATGCAGCCCTAAATTGTGTGTCTTTGCTTTTTTATAATGTATACATATTTATGATCCAGAATAGTTTTATACATTTTAGTGTCATTATGTGACTACTGAGGTAGAGATTAAAGTTCTGCAGCTACAAGCCAAGGAACACCAAGAATTGCCAGCAAACTAACAGAAACTACAAAGAGACAAAGAAGGATTCTCCCTTACAGATTTCAGAGAGAACATGGCCCTACCAACATCTTGATTTTAAACTTGTGACTTTTGTGAGCTGATAAATTTCTGTTGTTTTAAGCCACCCATTTTGGGGTACTTTGTTATATAGCAGCCACAGGAAGCTAATAGAAGATTATTAGCAGGAATGAAGTATAATTGGGATGATGGCTCATGGACCAAGTGAGTAGAGAATCATAAAACAGGGAGGAACAGTATTGAAACAGGGTTTTCTTTATATTCCATATCTTTTTTTCTTCCCTCTGGCTTATCTTTTCATTCTTTCTCTTCATGAATATTATATTTATATAGCACTGTAGTTTTGAGCATTCATATAGTGCTAATAATTAGCAGAGCTAGGTTTTCCGACTTCAAATATGGTATTCTCTCGGGTATTATTTCTCTTATTCCAATACTCATAAAGATGTTACACATTCAACTTCAAGAGTGTTTCAGTGCAGACAGGTGAGACTTGATTATAGGTGGGATGTTTGGCAGTGTAGTAGGGGAAGGAACTCCTACTAATGACATCTAAAAGGAAAGTTAGGTTTCTTTAGCTGTGTACCAACAGTTAGTGATTTGTAATTGGAAACTACTTTTATTGAATAAAGCACTGCTTCTCTGTAACTTATATCCTTTGTTCCTAGCAAAGTAAAAATTTACCAAAGAGTTAGAGGAGAAAGAGTCCGCAAAAAGACAGAAAAAGCAGCTAGAGACAGAGTGTTTCAAGAAGGAGGACTGGTTAATGGCGTTGACTGTTTCTGAAAAACCAAGCAGAGTAATAGAGAAGTGAACACTGTGTTTTGCAATATAGAGGCTGTTGATTATCTTAGGAAGCTTGGTTCTCTGAAGTGTTAAGGGCAAAAGCCAGAGTATTCTAAGTTGAAGAGTTAAAATGCATGCCTGTAATCCTAGTGGCTCAGGATGCTGAGGCAGGAGGATTGTGAGTTCAAAGCCAGTCTCAGCAACTTTGCAAGGCCCTAAGCACCTCAGTGAGACCCTGTCTCTAAATAAAATACAAAAAGGACTGTGGATGTGGCTTAGTGGTTAAGTACCCCTGAATTCAATCCCTAATACTAGATGGGTACCTTCCTCTATTTACTGCTGTTTGGTGCTGGAATTCCAATCAGGAATCAGCAGATTCCCTGGCCCCAAGCATTCCATATACTGTTCCTATGTTTCACAAAGTATGAATTACCTGCATTCAGACAAGATTGTTTTAGATACAGATTCCAGGGTCCCACTTAAAACTTACAAAATCAGAATTTTAGGAGACGATGTCAAGAATTTGAGTTTTTAGCAAGTGACTCTCATTCTGCCATCCAAGATGATTCATACCCTCACTATAGTTTGAGAACCACTGGCCTATTGGGTGGAAATGAACCTGTTAACAGAACATGAGGCTGAGGAGTAAATTAAAGACTAGTAAGGACTTTGTTCATGCCTATAAGTTTATGCCATTAAATAAGGGAAACTGGTCTTGTCAGGGGAAAATAGCACATATGCACAGCCAAACATAAGGAAAATAAACTCATGCCATATTGTTTAATATCCTTTTTAATAAAGGATATTACCGTAATTTATAAAACCATTTCTCTTTTGTGGAAGGTTTGGGTTACTTTTTTGTTTCTACTATGGATAATATCTTTCTTCTAGAGATAGTGTAGCATAGTCTAACATTGTATTTTCTGGAATCATACTGCCTTGGGGTAAGTCATAGCTCTATCACTAGATGTAATTTTGGAGAAATTATATAAGTCATCTGTGCTTCAGTTTCCTCATCTATAATAGGAATATTGTAATATTATATAATCTCATTGAGTTATAGGTATTAAATGAATTGATAATTTAAAGTACTTAAACTATTGTCTATCATATAGTGAGCATTTAATAAATGTGGGCTATTGTTTTAAATAGCTACATTTTTGAATCTAGAGTCTAACTTCTGTTAAGCTGTTTCCCTAGGATAAATTTTCAGGAAGGGATCATTATGTTAAAGTATGAAGACATCTTTATATTATTTTGCTAACATTGGTCATTGCTTTTCAAAAGCACAATATCAGTTTGTACTATATAATTTGAAAACATAACTTATCACTCTTATGTGCATATCAGTGTGGCTTAGGTTGAAAGCTTATAGAAGACTATGACCTTGGGGTTTTTTTTGTTTTGGGATTTTTAGTAGGTCTTTTTGGGGGGGGGGCAGGGGTGCTGGGGATTAAACCCAGGGTCTTGTGTATGCTAAGTACACACTCTACCACTGAGCTCTGCCCCCAGCCCTTGTTACATCTTTTGTTAATTTTCATGTTGTAGTACCTCATTCAGTATTGTCTCTGGTATATTTTGATAAATGATAGTAAGTTACTTTTGAAAGATCATGTCAAAAATATTCTAAATCTGTGTCTTTTTTCTCTTTTAATAGATTGACACCATGGCCATTCTTTTTGCTGTTGTTGCCAGGGGAACCACTATCCTTGCCAAACATGCTTGGTGTGGAGGAAACTTCCTGGAGGTGACAGAGCAGATTCTGGCTAAGATACCTTCTGAAAATAACAAACTAACATACTCACATGGCAAGTGAGTTCTGCTTTGCATCTGGTAGAGGGTGAAAGAAAGGAATTCTGTTCTAATCAGAATAGTAGAAAGCTACAAAGCAAGCTTCTAGGTAGTTTAATTTTTAAAAATTTTTAAAAGATGGTGATAGACCTTTATTTTATTCATTTATTTATATGTGGTGCTGAGAATCAAACCTAGTGCCTCACACATGCTAGGCAAGCGCTCTACCACTGAGCCACAACCCCAGCCCAGGTAGTTTAATTTGAATACACTCTCAGAACAGTAACCTTCACCAGCTTAGAAAATGTCTGATTTTATTATTTACAATTTTAACTTGTGATTATTTTTATTCTGTCATTGAAGTGAAACTACTATTTTAAAGAAAGTTATGGAAATGGTAGTTGTGAAAATGACTTTGCTATGGAGTTCTTGGATATGTGAAATGATATATATAAAATAAATGCTATTTCTTTGTTCATTCTTTAAGTAAATATTTACTGAGCCCTTAACTATTAATAGGTACTTTGCTTGGTGATGGGGATATAACAAGAAAGGCAGTATTTGCCCACATAAAAATTAGAGTCTAATGAGGGAGATGGTCAAATTCACAATTATATTAGAGGCTGGGAGGTAATGGCATTCCAGGTAGAAGGAATAGCAGGTAGAGAAGTGTGAAGACATGAGATATTTTGGGAATTGCATGTATTCTGTGACTGGTGCTCAGGATGGTAAAGATAAAGCCAGAGAGATGGGTAGAAGAAAAGTTATGTAGGGCCCTGTAGGGCATGTTAAGAGTTTAAACAATTGGAAGGCATCAAAGATTTTCAGCCAGGGTATGACAGCTTTTGCTTTAGAAAAATGTACTGGTGGCTTATTGGAAAGGACATAAAGGGGAAATCTTGGTAAACCTTCCTCATTGATGTTAAAAATATTTTGTTACTTAACCCATGCTTATTTCCTTAGTTCTTATTTCAGAAAGAGATCCTTAATACTTTCTATGGCTAACCACTTTTATAATTTATAGTCCAATCTAAGCTGTTATGAGAGAGACTCCAAGATGTAGAATTAATTTAAATAAAATAGTCCAGAGATGAGTGGTTCAGAGCTATTGGGGTGGCTCTGCCATTCTCAATCAGTGCCTTCCAACTCTGGCAAAGGCAGTTTCTTTCAGTTCTTGTTATATCTCAGTGCTTTTCCAGTATTTTTTAAAGGTAAGGCCAAGAAGTGGCCTGACATTTTATTGTACACTGTGTAGTCATGTAGGTAACTCAGCTAAGAAGGAGGCCAGTAGATATTGTCTCTGGCTGTGTGGTCATAGCTCAGCTAAAGCTCTGTTACTCTGGAAGAAGTTAAGGATATCAGAAGATGACTTGTAATCTTCCATTCTACTCCTCCAGCCATACAAATATCTGGGCAAACTCCTCAAACGTAGAATATGCCTCTTCTCTGAGGAAGGTAGCTCTAAAGACTCATTGGTTGTTGCATTTTGTTCTTAGTCCAGAGATGTTGCGTAATACATGGTCCTCTCCATCAGGCCCAGGAGTGGCTCCTGTGGCTCACAGACTATAAACTAAAAGACAAGTCATATGTTTCACCTTCTCTCCCAGCCCAACACTATAAACAATGGTGAAATAAAAGAATCGCCAGAGTGAGAGTTTAAAACTTTTCATTTGGAAAATGGAAGAAAAAGAAACATGTGGAAGTCATTGCTTCCTAATAATGATCAGATAACTGCTTTGCAGCAATTTCAAGGGCTCTGTTCTGACTGGGGAGTGGTTAGTGGTTCTGCTTTTTCCCTGACTTCTGCCTTTGTTCTCTGGGAGGTTCTTCCTAGTCTGTTGTCCTTTTGCCACATCCAGAATGGGTATTGGAGAATGTGTCATTTTGGGGAATGGTACAGGTTTTATAGTCTGCTTTCTGCCTTGTGGGTTTGGGGGCCCAGAAATTGCTGTGGGGATTAAATAACCCCATCCTCTTATGAGTACAGCTTTGTAGTTTCTTCAAAAACCTATTAGACTTGCAAAGTGTGTGTTTATAGTCAGTTCTCAAGAAAATGCTTGGAGGAGAGCATATGGAATCCTTTCAGAGAGAAGTAGGGCATATATCTTCCACTTATAATATTATGTGCCAGAACTTAATAACAGCTACATGTAGCTATAAGGAAAGCTAGAATGTATAATCCAATTAGAATGTAAATTTTAGTAGAAGAAAATACTGTCTGTATCCTAATCCAGTTCTTCCTTGTATGCTCTAGGGTGAGGCTCTATCATTGAGATTTCTTTCTTTTTAACTTGGTGTCTTGGTTTCTTTTCTATAATCATGTTCCATCATCCCAATAAAAATATCCTTTGGTACTTTATGTCAAAATAATGAAGTCAGTTTTACTGTATGTTAAACATTTAGATTTTTTTCCCCTGAAATCTGTTCTTCTTGTTCTTCTACCTTAACAGTGTTACTAGCCACTCGTTGACTAAGCCTAAAACTTTAGAATAATACTTAATTTCTTTGCCAGTTGCTTACCATTCTCCTACAACATGTTTTTCAATCCATTATGTCTCCTCTGTCACCGGTGTCACAGTGTTAATTTAGGCCTTCATTATTTCTCATTTCAAATAGCTTTCTCCTAACTGGTTTTCCTGCTTCTGGTTGCTCCCTCCTTAAATCTGTAGTTCACATTCCCTTGATGATAATTTCTTGCTTAAAAACCATGGCTTTTAGAATAAAGCCCAAACTTATCCTTTGTAATTTTGTCTATTCCTGACCTTTTAGTATTATCTGTATAAGAATTCTTGACATTTCCAGAACTATCTGTGTTATTTCAAGCATTGGTACATTTTTTTCATGATTTTATATGTTCTGCAAGTGTTATTTCCCTTTTAGGCCTCCTGTAAACTCTTGCTCATTTAATAGGTCCCAAATGAAATACTTTTTCATTTGTCTAAAAGAGCTGTTCTGATCATGTCCCTTCCTTTAGCAGGTACTCCCTGCCCTCAGAGTAAAGTTCCTTAACATGATTTGGGACATTCTTAAGGATCTGGCCCTTTTCCCTTATCTGGCCTTGTCTTTTATTAATTTAGTCCTCAGTTTTATTTTCCAGCCATACTTAGTAATTTACAGTTCAGTGCTAGGTTCCTTCTCTATTCCTAGCCCTTGTAATAGCTGTTACCTTTTATTGGGATATATTTATCATACTTACTTTTTGTGGTGCTGGGAATTGAACCCAGGGACTCATGCATTGTAGACAAGCACTCTACCACTGAATTATATTTCCAGTCCTTATCAGTCCTTTTTAAAATCTGCTTTTGTCTTCCTGAGTTTGGATATCTAGAAACTCCTAAACTCCTAGACTAGGTTAGACGTCCCCTTTTTGTATATCTACATAGCACTTAGGATTTATTCAAATTTGTTGTACTTATCACACTGTGTTATAATTGCAGTCTTCATTGTCTCTGTCCCCTAACTATAGACTCCTTGAGGTAGGAATCATATCTTGATATTTTTCATAGCTTGCATACCAAATTATTCCCAAGTCTAGTTTAGGAGAAACTAATTTATGGGGAAATTATGGCTTCCATTTTGAGACCTGTGTAAGTTCTCTGTGGTACATATAGTTGGATTATGTCTAATAGAGAGTAGTGTATTATGATTTAAGCTCAGGAGATAGGTCAGATCTAGATTTGGGAATCATCAGCAAATCTGATCACATTCTCCCCAGGCTAAAGCCTTTGGATGACTGTCCATTGTATAATGTACAGTGTGGTTTGTAAAGTCTTACATAGCCTGGTATTTGTTTCTCCAGCATCTTCTGTCCAGACAATTTATTCCTTTTTGTACATTCTGTACTCTAGTTATATGAATGAATTTTACTTTCCTGTATCTATTATGTGCTCTTTTATTTTCAGGCCCTTATAGTTTCTGCTTCACTCTGGAACACTCTTCACTGACTCTTTACCTTGCCATCTCTTACTTATTCTTCAGATCTCAGATCAGACATCTTGTTTTCCAGAAAATCTTCTCTATAACCCTTGAGCAGATCTCCAATATGTGCCTCCTTTATGTTCCCAGAGTGCTATGTACTGCCTTTAACTTCATCATCATTCTATTTTCCATGTAGCACTCTAATTCCTTGCCCTGTGATGCCTAAGAAAGCAGGGACTGATGGTTTTCTTTTGTATCCTCAACATCTAGCATAGTAACTGGCTCAAAGTAGATACTCAAATGTTATTGTTGAGAATTTGGTAGAAAGTGTTTGTTTTGCAATCTTAAGAAAAAAGAATGAAAACTATGTGGTCCATTGGGACTTAATTTTAATCATGTGTCCCTCCAAATATGTCATTTCTTATTCTGGCCTTGAGGTACCAATTATGTTTTTGCACATGGCTAATCCACATGCCAGTGTACTGCATAGCTTCAGTGGAGACCTTCTTTTAATTTCTTATTCACACCTATCAGTTTAACTTGAGAGGAACAGATGTACGGGGGAAGGGGAAGAGGAGAATAGACTGTAAATAACGTGATATTGGCAGTACTGAAATTGCTTATACAGATAGAAGATAAAAGTGTTGCTTATAACTACAGTAAGTTTTATATCTTTTATTCTACAGTTATTTGTTTCATTACATCTGCCAAGACAGGATTGTATATCTTTGTATCACTGATGATGTAAGTAACTTGAAGACATATTGCTGTTTAACTATGTGTACTGTTAATACAGTCAGTTCTTAATTATACATACCTATGATGGGTAATGGTGATGCAAACTTCGGCATTGCTGGAAATTTTTTTCTATACTTTTCGTTTGTCATGTGACAAACGAAATGTAGCAGCATGTGACAAAACTTGATAACCTGGGTATTTACAAATCAGTTCAGTTTGGGTACAGTTCAAACTTAATGTCTTGTAGCTTCTACATTTATCCTATTGTGTAATAAGAATTGGTTTCATAATTATTATTCTTTGGCATCAAAGTTTCTCAAAAATTGTTCAATTAGAATATTAAAAAGATTATTTCATTCCTTAAGCAGTTAATGAATTTTTAATGTATCCAGACTTTGGAAAAATAGAATCACAACACATTATGATCAGCTACGTAAACTTGTATTTTTACATTAGTTTTTTTTTTTCTTTTTGAGTATTCGTTTGCTCCAGACACAAAATGCTCAGTAACTTCATGATGTCATCAAAGTCCTTTCTCTCTCCTGCTTTCCTCAGTGTCAGTTTCTTTCTAGACAGATTCCCCTTTTGGGGTGAATGGAGCTATGTGCTTATGTATTCATATACAGAGAAGATGAACTATATACTTGTCTCTCTTATTGTAAGAATGAGAAGACTTTTCACAGAGGCACACCATCCCCTAATCTCACTTTGAAAGTGAACTTCCTTTCATGTCTTACTGTTCACATGCTAATTTAAAAAAATTTATTTGTTGATGGACCTTTATTTCTTTTTATGTGGTGCTGAGAATCAAACCCAGTGCTTCACACATGCTAGGCGAATGCTCTACCACTGAGCCACAACCCCAGGCCTCACATGCTCATTTTTAAAACTGTTCACTGATGAGAGTCATGAAACTGGCATGATTGCTGTAGGTCAGTGTTCCTAATCTTTATTGTCACCTGTGAGCCCTGCTTAGAATGTCATTAAGTGCATGAAATAGAACACACATGATTCTAAACAAAACCAAATATACTGAAATACATATATTTATAATATTCAGGATATTATTTTTAAAACATATTAATGTGGATACTTTAAGAACTAATTAACAATATTTTGCTGTGGGTCTAATAGCTAATAATAATTTTGAAATGGTGATGAGTGTAAATGATATTTCAAGATATCTGTAAACGTGATGGTATTTGAAAAAAATTTCTATATGTGACAAAATTACAGTTTAATACTACTCTGGTTACCTACATTCACAACTGAAATTTAAGTTTAGGGAAGATAACAGTGTAATTTTTTCTATTCAAGTACAATTGCCCCTTGAATTTTGGCCACTGATCCCAGTTTAAGAACCCTTGACTATGCTAAGCATCTCGGGTGAAATGGAAATGATCGTCAACCACAGTGATCATCACAATGATTTTTAGCCCTGATTTCACAGTGTTTTCTAAAATTAGAAAAAATGCAAATATATCTGAAGTAAATGATGTGAAAGCTTGGAGTAGATGAAAATATCACAAAACCTGGAATGGTCTGAGTTGAATCTTATATTCCATGAGTTGTAATTGTCTACACACTGACACACATGCACACACACACACACATACACAACACACATACACATACACTTTTTACTGACTGGAACTCAACAAGGGTAGGAGGTCACTTGACCCATTCAAATGTGCCACCACTATTAGAAAATATCAATTCAAAGTTCCTGCCACTAGCATTATCTTTGCATTTGAAAGACTACTATTATTATGAATTTATTGAACATCTTAGGCTGGACTTTCTAATAGATTCTAAGAAAGAGATGGAGAAAGTAAACCTAATTCCTGACCTCAAGAAGTTGATAACCTAAGTACCATTGTCTTCAGTTGGCAATAGCCAGACGCATTTGGATTTCACTCCCATCTCTTTCATTTGCTAGTTCTTGGAACTTTGGCAAGTAGGTTACCTTTTCAGAGGTTTTTCCTTCCTTATTTATAAAATGGGATCAGTGCTAGTTCTTTCTCATAGTCATTACTCAGTAAATATTACCTCTTTTATTGTTTTGTTGCTAATCACCCACATAATCTTTATTTACTTTGTAAATACAAGCTCTATGTTGGGTGCTTTCCAGGACTTTGAACGTTCCAGAGCATTCAATTTTTTGAATGAGGTAAAGAAGAGGTTCCAGACCACTTATGGCTCAAGGGCACAGACAGCACTTCCATATGCCATGAATAGCGAGTTCTCAAGTGTCTTGGCTGCACAATTGGTAAGATCTTCCTCAGGATATAGTATTTCGATTGATATTTTCTCTTTTATTACCTTAAAGCACCATTAATATAGGGAGTCCTCACCTGCAATACACTTTTTTTGTTTGTGTTACTATAAGCTAACATAATAAAACGTCCCTGTTAAAAAAAAATTAAAGGGGCCATTTTAATATAGAAAGCTAATAATTGATGATATTATCTCTATTAATAATGGCCAGAGTATCTCAGGATTGGGAATGACATTAAAGATCACCTAGTGCAACTACCCATCTAATGTTTAAATTGACTCAGCATGCCAAATGATCTTGTATTCTATATATAAATTTTCTACCCTTCCATGAGCTAAATTTATTTTTTTAAAACTTCAAATTAATCACTCAAAAGTCTGTTGATCTGTATAAATCCCTACTGGTCAAATCAGTGATTGTTTACATATGTATATCCTTTTCAAATATCACCAAAGTTAAGACAGACAAGCCTTTCTACTGCCATAATATTTTTCTCTTGTCCCTTCCCAGTCAGTCTCCTCCCCTATGCAACCTCTGATCTATTTTCTGTCACTATAAATTAGTTTTGTCTTTTCTAGAATTTCCTATAAATGGAATCATACAGTATGTACACTTTGTGTCTTGCTTGCTTTGCTCAGCATAAATTAAAGCTTTTGATATTCATCCATGCTGTGTAAATCAGTAGTCTGCTTCCTTTTTTGCTGAGTGGTATTGTATGCATATACCTCAGTTTTTTTATCCATTTACCTGTTGCTAGATATTTGGGTTGCTTTCAGTTTTCAACTATCATGAGTAAAACTGCTATGAATCTCCACGTACAAGTCTTTGTGTGGACATGTTTTTGTTTCTCTTTGGTAAATATCTAGGAATGAAATTGCTGGGTCATATGGTAAGTGATGTGTATTTTTAAAATTATCACACTTTTTTCCAAAGTGATTGTACCATTTTACATTCTCACCAGCAGTTCTAGTGTCTGTGCATCCTTGTCAACACTTGTGTCTTTAATTTTAGCCATTCTAGTGGATGTCCAGTGGTATTTCATTATGGTTTTAATTTACATTTTTCATGATGAGTAATGATGTTCAGCACCTTTTAAGATGTTTACCTTTTATCCATGAAACTATTTGAAAACAAAGACATAACCTCTAGCTATGATTTTGTTGTGAATATGGAACAAATACATTTTAATTGAATACTTTTCACTTCTCCTGTAAGTGTTCTTTCTAAAATTCTTTTTGAATATTATACTTCTAAATATGTATGTGTGTGCACGCAAACCTGTGTGTGTGTTCTTTTCTTTGGAAATGAAATTCCTTTAAATTACTTATTCTTATAAACCTTTATATTTAAACAGTTGGTTTGTTTCATACTTCCCACTTTGGAATGTTCATATATGTGAAGCTATGCAGAACACTACCAATAAAAAATATACCAATGCACATTCAAAAGTAAGTAGGATCAGCTGGCAGAAGAGCTTTCAAATTTGCTGATCTATCAGTAACTCCCAATTTGCATGTGACCCTTTGAACAAACCTATTCCAGCTTCCCATCTATAGAGGTAATGAAAGCATCATCATCATAGAGTTTTTGTGTGCATTGAATAATATCCCCCTCCCCAATTTGAAGCATTGAGCACATTGAAGTGGCTAGAACAGTGTATATTAAACACTCCATAATTATTAGCTATGGATAATAATTTCAAAATACATATTATGATCAGTGTCTTAGATTCTAGATCCTGTGAGAAGCCAATGAAAATAGGATGCATGCTGTGATCCCAGCAGATAGAACAGATACTGGGAAACTGAGCATGGCCCTAACTCATCATACCTAAGAAATGGGGAACAATTTAGAGTGCCTTTCCCCTGTTCTGTTCCTTCTACCCCAACTATAGTCTTCTTTTTCTCTTTTCTTCCTTTTCTGAGCAAAGCAACATATCCTTTCACTTCTGCCCCATAAGTCTCAGCTGTGTATTTGATATATTATAATACATTTCATTTTATTTAAGATGATGTTCTTTTACTATAACTGTTACATTTCTTTCAGAAGCAGTTTTATGCTGCCAATATTTTCCCTAGGTCTGTACCATTTTACAGTGATGCAGCATATATCTTTTATATAATATAGATATGATTTTATAGCATTCCTCAATATAAATTATCATTGTTCTTGTTTTTATTTTCCTATTGTAAATAATGTCTGGGTACCATAGGTTAAAACTTATTTTCTTATAGAAGCATCACTCTGAGAATAAGGGCCTAGACAAAGTGGTGGAGACTCAAGCCCAAGTGGATGAACTGAAAGGAATCATGGTCAGAAACATAGGTATGTTTCAATGGCATAGTTTCAAGCATGTGGACAGAAATGATAATGCATTACTTGATTGTGATCAAATTATTCTAGAGAAGCTCAAACAGTGCTTCCTGTTCTTACTATTAGAAGCTAACTGTCAACTAAGATATGGAGATTATTTACCTATGGTATTGTCTGGTTGTATGAATGCTTTTGTCTTAGTATTTATGATTTTAATTCAATCTAAATTTATTAGTTTGCTTAAAAAGACTAATTTACAAAAACCTAATGATACTTTAGCAATTTAAAATAATTTTGTCAGTTTTGTTTGGAGATACCCAGACAACTAATACTATCAGTAGATTCTTAAACTATAACTATTTGACCTTCCTAGGAAGTTTGTGACTCTTGATTGAAAGAAAAAGAATTGGGGCAAAATGCCATTGTATTCTTCAAAAAAATATGCTTTGCATGTTAAAATAATCCAGAGAGATATATCAAATTTATTTATTTTTATTTATTTAATTTTGATTCCGTGTACACAAATGGAGTACAGCTATTGTTTCTCTGGTTGTACACAAAGTAGAGTCACACCATCTGTGCATTCATACATGAACACAGGGCAATGATGTCTGTCTCATTCTGTTATTATTCTTACCCCAACACCACATCTCCCTTCCCTCTGTGGTATCGATCCTTCCTCCATTCTTGCCTCCCTTCCACCCCTCATTATGCATCATCATTCACTTATCAGAGAGATCATGTGGCTTTTGAATTTTAGGGATTGGCTAATCTCACTTACCATGACAGTCTCCAACATCATCCATTTACTTGCAAATGCCATAATTTTATTCTTCTTTATGGCTGAGTAATATTCCATTGGGTATATATACCACAGTTTCTTTATCCATTCATCTATGGAAGGGCATCTAGGTTGGTTCCACAATCTAGCTATTGTGAATTGAGCAGCTATGAACATTGATGTGGCTGCATCACTGTAGTAATCTGATTTTAAGTCCTTTGGGTATAGGCCAAGGAGTGGGATAGCTGGGTCAAAGGGTGGTTCCATTCCAAGTTTTCTAAGGAATCTCCACACTGCTCTCCAGAGTGGCTGCACCAACTTGCACTCCCACCAGCAATGTATGAGTGTACCCTTTTCCCCACATCCTCGCCAACACCTGTTGTTGCCTGTATTCTTAATAAAAGACATTCTAATTGGGGTAAGATGAAATCTTAAGGTGGTTTTGATTTGCATTTCTCTTATAAATAGGGATGTTGAACATTTTTCATAAATCTGTTGATTGCTTGTAGATCTTCCTCTGTAAAGTGTCTGTTCATTTCCTAGGCCCATTTATTGATTGGGTTATTAGGGTTCTTGGTGTAAAGATTTTTGAGTACTTGGTAGATTCTGGAGATTAGTGCTCTATCTGAAGTGTGTGTGGCAAAGATTTTCTCCCACTCTGAAGGCTCTCTCTTCACATTGCTGATTGTTTCCTTTGCTGAGAAAAAGCTTTTTAGTTTGACTCTATCCCAATCATTGAGTCCTGCTTTTATTTCTTGTGCTTTTGGAGTCATGTTAATGAAATCTGGTCCTAGGCCAACATGATGAAGATTTGGACCTATTTTCTCTTGTATTAGGTGCAGGGTCTCTGGTCTAATTCCTAGGTCCTTGATCCATTTTGAGTTGAGTTTTGTACAGGGTGAGAGATAGGGGTTTAGTTTCATTTTGCTGCATATGAATTTCCAGTTTTCCCAGCACCATTTGTTGAGGAGGCTATCTTTTCTCCATTGTATGTTTTTGGCACCTTTGTCTAATATGAGAAAACTGAATTTCTGTGGGTTTGTCTCTGTGTCCTCTATTCTGTACCATTGATCTACCTGTCTATTTTGGTGCCAATACCATGCTGTTTTTGTTACTATTGCTCTATAATATAGTTGAAGTTTCGGTATTTTAATACCCCCTGCTCTGTTCTTCTTGCTAAGAATTGCTTTAGCTATTCTGTGTCTCTTATTCCTCCAAATGAATTTCATGATTGCTTGCTCTATTTCTATGAGTTCCATCATTGGGATTTTAATTGGAATTGCATTGAATTTGTATAGTGCTTTTGGTAGTAGGGCCATTTTGACAAAATTAATTCTGCCTATCCAAGAACATGGGAGATCTTTCCATCTTCTCAAACTTTCTTTAAATTCTTTCTTTAGTGTTCTGTAGTTCTCATTGTAGAGGTCTTTCACTTCTTTTTTTAGATTGATTCCCAAGTATTTTATTTTTTGTGGCTATTGTGAATTGTAGTTTTCCTGATTTCTCTCTCAGAGGATGCATCACTTACAAATAAAAATGCATTAGATTTATGAGCATTTATTTTATATCCTGCTACTTTACTAAATTCATTTATGAGTTTCAGAAGTTTTCTGGTGGAATTATTAGGGTCTTCTAAATAGAGAATCATGTCATCAGCAAATAGGGATAGTTTGAGCTCATCTTTTCCTATTCACATCCCTCTAATTTCTTTGGTCTGTCTAATTGCTCTGGCTAGAGTTTCAAGGATGATGTTGAATAGAAGTGGAGAAAGAAGCCATCCCAGCCTTGTTCCAGTTCTCAGGGGGAATGCTTTCAGTTTTTCTCCATTTAGAATGATGTTAGCTCTGGGCTTAGCATAGATAGTCTTTACAATGTTGAGGTATGTTCCTACTATCCCTATTTTTTCTAGTGTTTTGAGCATGAAGGGTGCTGTAATTTATCAAATACTTCTTCTGCATCTATTGAAATAATCATGCGGTTCTTGACCGTAAGTCTGTTGATGTGGTGAATTACATTTATTGATTTCCGGATGTTGAACCAAGCTTGCATCCCCAGGATGAAACCCACTTGATCATGGTGCACTATCTTTTTAATATGCTTTTGTATGCGATTTGCTAAAATTTTGTTAAGAATTTTTGCATCTATGTTCATTAGGGGTATTGGTCTGAAATTTTCTTTCCTTGATGTGTCCTTCCCTGGTTTGGGTATCAGGGTGATATTAGCTTCATAGAATGAGTTTGGAAGGGTTCCCTCCTCCTCTATTTCGTGAAATACTTTGAGGAGTATTGGAATGAGCTCTTCTTTGAAGGTCTTGTAGAACTCGGCTGTGAATCCATCTGGTCCTGGACTTTTCTTTGTTGGTAGACTTTTGATGACTTCTTCTATATCATTGCTTGAAATTGATCTATTTAAGTTGTGTATGTCCTCCAGATTCACTCTGGGTGGCTCATATATCTCTAGGAACCTGTTGATGTCTTCCAGGTTTTCTATTTTGTTGGAGTATAAATTTTCAAAATAGCTTCTTATTATGTTTTGTATTTCAATAGTGTCTGTTGTAATATTTCCATTTCCATCACGAATTTTGGTAATTTGAATTTTCTCTCTCCTTCGTTAGTGTGGCTAAGGGTTTATCAATTTTGTTTATTTTTTCAAAGAACCAACTTTTTGTTTTGTCAATTTTATGAATTGTTTCTTTTGTTTCAATTTCATTGATTTCTGCTCCGATTTTAATTATTTCCTGTCTTCTACTACTTTTGGTGATGATCTGTTCCTCTTTTTCTAGGACTTTGAGCTATAGTGTGAGGTCATTTATTTGTTTGCTTTTCATTCTTTTATTGAATGCACTCCATGCAATGAATTTTCCTCTTAGCACTGCTTTCATAGTGTCCCAGAGATTTTGTTATGTTGTATCTTTATTCTCGTTGACCTCTAAGAATTATTTTATTTCCCCCCTGATGTCTTCTGTTGTCCATGCATCATTCAATAGCATATTATTTAATCTCCAGGTGTTGGAGTAGTTTCTGTTTTTAATTTTATCATTGATTTCTAGTTTAATTCCATTATGATCTGATAGAATACAAGGTAGTATCTCTATCTTTTTGTATTTGCTAAGGGTAGCTTTGTGGCATAACATATGGTCTATTTTAGAGAAGGATCCATGAGCTGCTGAGAAGAAAGTGTATTCGCTTATTGATGGATGGAATATTCTATATATGGGGCTGGGGATATAGCTCAGTTGGTAGAGTGCTTGCCTTGCAAGCACAAGGCCCTGGGTTCAAATCCCCATTACCACAAAAAAAATTCTCTATATGTCTGTTAAGTCTACATTAGCGATTGTGTCATTGAGTTCTATGGTTTCTTTGCTCAATTTTTGCTTGGAAGATCTGTCCAATGGTGAGAGGAGAGTGTTAAAGTCCCCCAGTATTATTGTGTTTTGGTCTATTTGGTTCCTGGAATTGAGAAGGATCTGATTGACGTACATGGATGCGCCATCAAATTAATTTTTAATTGATTTATCAGTGATATTTGAATTCAAGATGATGCTATTTTAAAAGCTCTTGTTCTCACAGTGTGGTACTGGACTACCAACATCAGCATCACCTGGCAACTTATTAGAAAAGCATATTTAGAGACCCCATCCAGATCTGCTGAATCAGACATTCTAGAGGTGTGGTCCAGCAATCTGTGTATTACATAGCTCTCTAGAGTATTCCAATGCATATTCAAGTTAGAGAGCCACTCTTTTAAATATATCTTCTAAAGGTAATATTGTTATAAAATTGAATGAAATCATTATATAATTGCTTTATATTTGAGACATGGTTAAATATTATAAATGTCTATAATCTTTGATTTACTATTTGAATTACTTTTACATTTATTCTCAGAAGAGTTATGAATCATGAAAATCATTTTAAAATTTTACTCCTAGTCTCTTTATTCTGAAGATTCATTTCCATTTTTTCCTTTTAAATTTTTATACCCAATTATACTTAATACTTATAGTTTATATTCAATTTTGTGTAGGCAGTGTAATAAAGTGCCTAGATTTAGAGTCATATGCCTGAATTTTAGTTTTAATTTTATTTCCTGCCTGCTGTTAGCCTTTTAGCAATCATCTAACTTCTCTGAGGTTTCTCTTCTAATCTACAAAAAAGGACTCATGATAGAACCTAAGGTTACCAGGATAAATGAGGTAGTATATAGAAAGAACTTTGTACAGTGACTGACATATAATAAGACCTGAATAATGGTCAACTATTTTTAGTTCACTTTATCCTCATACAATATTGTATTTCATTTAAGTACTATATCACAGTTTACCTAACCATGTCCTTCTTTTGGACACCTAGGTTGTTTAGACTTGTGTTACTCAGAGTGCTGTTTTGCTGCTAGTTAAGGAGCTTGATGAAGGATGTAAATCAATGCTGTGTTTCCTCCTTGATAATCTCTTGCTATGAAAATAATGTCAGTTTGAATAGTGTGCTTAGACTTAGTTACACCAGTTTCAAACATTCTTTTTTTTTTTGCCCTCTTATTTTTTTTAATTTATTTTGATTTATCATACACGAGTGGAGTACAATTGTTTCTCTGGTTGTACATGAAGTAGACTCACACCATTTGCATAATTATGCATGTACATAGGGTATTGATGTTTGTCTCATTCTGTTATTTTTCTTTCCCCCCCCCCCTGTCCCCACCCCTCTTTTTCCTCTGTGTAATCCATCCTTCCTCCATTCTTGCCTCCCTCCCACCCCTCATTATGTATTATCATGCACTTATCAGAAAGATGATTTGGCCTTTGGTTTTCTGGGATTGAGTTATCACAGCTGCATCCATTTACCTGCAAATGCCATAATTTTATTCTTCTTTATGACTAATATTCCATTCTGTATACAGTTTCTTTATCCATTCATCTATTGAAGGGCATCTAGGTTGGTTCCACAATCTAGCTATTGTGAATTGAGCAGCTATGAACATGGATATGGCTGCATCACTGTAGTATGCTAATTTTAAGTCCTTTGGGTATAGGCCAAGGAGTGGGATAGCTGGGTCAAATGGTAGTTCCATTCCAAGTTATCTAAGGAATCTCCACACCACTTTTCAGAGTGGCCACACTAATTTGCACTCCCACCAGCAATGTATGAGTGTACCTTTTCCCCCACATCCTCGCCAACACCTGTTGTTGCTTATATTCTTGACAATAGACATTCTAATTGGGGTGAGATGAAATTTTAGGGTAGTTTTGATTTGCATTTATCTTATTACTAGCAATTACCAGCAATACCATGCTGTTTTTGTTACTATTGCTCTGTAGTATAGTTGAAGGTCTGGTATTGTGATACCACCTACTTTGCTCTTCCTGCTAAGGATTGCTTTAGCTATTCTGGGTCTCTCATTCCTCCAAATGAATTTCATGGTTGCTTGCTCTATTTCTATGAGGTCCGTCATTGAGATTTTAATTGGAACTGCATTGAATTTGCATAGCGCTTTTGGTAGCGTGGCCATTTTGACAATATTAATTCTGCCTATCCAAGAACATGGGAGATCTTTCCATCTTCTCAGATTTTCTTTCTTTCTTTAGTGTTCTGTAGTTCTCATTGTAGAGGTTTTCCACCTCTTTTGTTAGATTGATTCCCAAGTACTTTACCCTATTATGAATGGGGTAGTTTTCCTGATTTCTCCTTCAGAGGATTCATCACTTATGAATAAGAATGCATTAGATTTATGAGTGTTGATTTTATATCCTGCTACTTTACTGAATTCATTTATGAGTTCCAGAAGTTTTCTGGTGGAATTTTTTGGCTCCTCTAAATATAGAATCTTGTTATCGGCAAATAGGGATAGTTTGAGTTCTTCTTTTTCTATTTGTATCCCATTAATTTCTTTGGTCTGTCTAATTGCTCTGGCTAGAATTTCAAGGACAATGTTGAATAGAAGTGGTGAAACAGGGCATCCCTGCCTTGTTCCAGTTTTTAGGGGGAATGTTTTCAGCTTTTCTCCATTTTGAATGATGTTGGCCAGGGCTGGGGATATAGCTCAGTTGGTAGAGTGCTTGCCTTGCAAGCACAAGGCCCTGGATTCAATCCCCAGCATCGCAAGAAAAAAAAAAAATGACGTTGGCCAGGTGCTTAGCATAGATAGCCTTTACAATGTTAAGGAATGTCCCCACTATCCCTATTTTTTCTAGTGTTTTGAGCATGAATGGGTGCTGCATTTTATCAAATGCTTTCTCTGCATCTATTGAAATAATCATGTGGTTCTTGACTTTAAGTCTGTTGATGTGGTGAATTACGTTTATTGATTTCTGGATGTTGAACCAACCTTGCATCCCCGGGATGAAACCCACTTGATCATGGTGCACTATCTTTTTAATATGCTTTTGTATGTGATTTGCTAAAATTTTGTTAAGAATTTTTGCATCTATGTTCATTAGG
>JAJEJO010004145.1:166791-206194 GCA_020662805.1 Glaucomys volans
ATGACTCCCAAAGCGCAAGAAATAAAAGCTGAAATCAATGATTGGGATAGAGTCAAACTAAAAAGCTTTTTCTCAACAAAGGAAACAATCAGCAATGTGAAGAAGGAGCCTTCAGAGTGGGGGAAAATCTTTGCTACACAAAGGAAATCTTTGTTTCCTTTCCATTGGTAGATTTGGATTTAGTTATCTCTTCTTTTTTCAGTCTCATAAGATGAAAAATTGGGTTATTTATTTGAGATCAATTTGTCTTAGCTTGGGTCACTGTTTTAGTCAGCTATTTCACTACTGTGACTAAATGACCCAACCAGAACAACTGTAGAGGAGGAAAAGTTTATTTGAGAGATCACAGTTTCAGAGGTGTCAGTCCATAGGCAGCAGGCTCCATTCCTTGGGGCTCAAGGTGAGGCAGGACATCATGGTGGAAGAGTGTGGTGGAGGGAAGTGGCTCACATCATGGTGATCAGGAAACAGAGAGAGAGAGAGAGAGAGAGAGACTCCACTCTCCAGATACAAGTATGTACCCCATAGCCATGACCCCAGTGAACCACTCCTCCAGCCACACCCCACCACTTCAGTTACCACTCAGTTACTCCCATCAGTGGATTAAGGCTCTCACAACCCAATCATTTCCCCCTCTGAAGCCCCTTGCATTGTCTCACATGTGAGCTTTTGGGAGACACCTCACATCCAGAGCATAAAAGTCACCATAACAGAATACCACAGAATGGGTTACTTAAGCAACAACATTTTTTTCTCACATTTCTGGAGACTGGAAGTTCGTGATTAGGTTACCAGCATGGTCACATTCTGCTGAGGACTCTTTTCCTGACTTGCAAACAGCAGCTTTTCCCTGTGTCCTCACATGGCAAGGAAAACGAGAGCTTGCTCTCTGATATCTCTTCTTAGAATTAGTCCCATCATGACAGCAATATATCCCCTGCAATCTCATCTAAATTTAATTATCTCCCAAAGGTCATATCTCCAAATACCATAGCAAATTTCTTCACTTTAATTTAGGTGTTTACTGCTATAAATTTCCCTCCATATACTGCTTTCACTTCCTCCCAACAGTTTTAGTGTGTTGTTTTTTTACTTTCATTCATGTCAAAATATTTTCTAATTTCCCTTGCGATTTCTTCTTTGACCATTTGGTTGTTTAGAATTGAATGTTTAACTTCTTTATGTTTTTTAATTTCCCAAGTTGCTTTCTGTTACTGATTTCTAATCATGTTCCTTTGTACTTGGGGAGGATTACAGTTTCATTCCTCTTAAATTTATTGAGAGTTATTTTATGATCAAGTATATTGTCTACCAATGGAGTATTCTATAGGCACTTGAGAAAAATGTTACTGTATTGTTGCTGGTAAAATGTTCTATAGGTGTCTTTTAGGGTTTAGTTGGTTTATTGTATTGTTCAAGTCTTCTAATTTCTGTTTATCTTCTGCCTAGTTATTGTAGCCATTATTGAATTTTTTTTTTTTGGCGTGCTGGGGATTGAACCCAGGGCCTGTGTGTGTGAGGCAAGCCCTCTACCAACTAAGCTATATCCCCAGCCCGTATTGAAATTTTTGTATCAAACTTTCCAGCTATTGTTGAATCATTTATTTTTCTTTTTAATTTTGTCAGTTTTTGCTTCCTTTATTTTCAGTCTCTCTTTTTAGGAGTATTTATGTTCATAATTGGCTGTTGGCTCATCGATTGGCCCTTTTATCTTTAAAGACTGTCCTTTTTTATATGTACTGATATGTTTTTGTTTTTAAATGTATTTTGTCTGTTTTCTATATGCTCTTTTCTGGTTTCTTTTACCAGCTTGTTTGTATCTTTGAATCTAAAGTATATCTCCTGTAAAGAGCATACAGTTGGATTTAGTTTATCCAGTCTATCAATGTCATTTATTAAATTGTTCAATTATTTGATATTTAGTGTTTTATCAGTGTGGTAGGAATTTTTTTTGTTTTGAGACAGGGTCTCACTGTGCTGCCAAGGCTTGTATTGAACTCCTAGTCTGAAGAGAGCCTCCCTCAGGTGCCCAAATAGCTGGGACTGCAAGCATGCATCAAACACACCCAGTGCCTGCACCATCCCCAATTGACATGTATGGATTCATGTCTGCTATTTTACTTTCTACTTTTAGATAGATCATGTCTTATTTATTTCTGTTTTTCTTTTACTGGATTATTTTTCAGTCAGTAACTATTTTCTGAATAATATTTTAAGTCCTGTAATGATTTTTTTCACTATACTTTTTAGTTATTTACCTAGTGGTTTCCCCAGAGCTTATGTTATAGACTTTTACTTAACATAATTGACTTCAGATTTATATAAATATAATTCCAATGATAAATGGAAATTTTACTCTTACACAATTTATTCACTCTTCCCTTTTTTGTGCTATTATTTCAGTATATAATATGTGCATATATGTAACAAACTCAGTTAATTTTTTTTATAAACTTTACCATTTCTGGTTGTTTTCTTTTTTTCCAAGGGTTTGAATTACCACCATGTATTATTTCCTCGAACCAATACAGTTTTATATCCATGTCCTCTATGCTTTTATTTTGAAATTTATTGTATTCCTGTATGCCATATGATCAACAATAAAATAATACACATTGTTTTATACAACCATTTGTACATGATTATCTGTGTTTGTGTGTGTGTGTGTGTGTGTGTGTGTGTGTGGAAATTCAGATTACAGTTTGGCATCTTGGATAAGACAAGTCTGCTAGTAACAAATTCTCAGCTTGCATTTTTTTTTCCACCTTCATTTTTGAAAGATCATTTAATTTATGATTCTTGGTTGAAATTTCTTTTCTTTCATCACTTTGAGTGTCATCTTACTACCTTCTGGCCTCCCTTATTTCTGATGAGAAGTCATCTTTTAATCTTACTGCTTTCTCATGTATGTGATAAAATTTGGTTTTTGCTGCTTTCAAGATTTTCCTTATCTTTGTTTTAGCTAGGGTGTATTTAGTTGGAGAACTCTCTGTTTCTCCTTCTTGTAGTTTGTTAATTCTTTAGATGTGTAAATTGATGTTTTTCATCAAATTTGGGATGTTTTCACTAATATTTCTTCAAATATTTTTTTCTCCTTTTTTTAGCTTCACTTCCTCTGGTATTCCCATTATTCATATGTTGGTGTACTTTTGGTGTCCAGCATTTCTCTGAGGCTCTGTTCATTTTTCTTCATTATTTTTTCTCCCTGTTCTTCAGTCTAGGCAATCTTTAAGTTGACCTGTCTTCAAGTTTGCTGATTCTTCTATCTGATCCAATCTACAGCTCATTTCCTCAAGTAAATTTTTCATTTCTTTTATAGTGCTCAATTTCTCCTTGGTCCTTTCAAAAATAATTTTAACTCTGTTGCTTTATTTTATGAGACATTGTCATTATACCTTCCTTTACTTCTTGAATTTATGGTTTCCTTTAGTTCACTGAATATACGTATTGCGGATACTTTGAAGTTTTTGCTACTTTCAACAACTCTTCCATGTTCTTTTCCCTATGTATAGGTCATGCTTTTTTGGTTTTTTTCTTCATATAATTTTTGTTGAAAATTGGACATTTTAGATAATGTATTTTAGCAATTTGGGGTACTGACCCCACCCAGAGTTTATTGTTTGCTTGTTTATTTGTTCTGTGATTGAGTTGGACTTTTTAATTGAAGCCTATTTTTTCCACAGTATGCATCCTCCAATGCCTATCCTCAGAGGGAAGAGCCTTGGGTATGCACACTGTCACTTTGTTATGATATGGGTCTCTTTGAGTGTCTCTTTTCTTGATTTTTCTGTTAAACTTTCGGTTGCTCTGCTGCCGTCTAGAACTCAGCTGCTCACTTTCACTAATTACAGACTAATTTGTTGCTTTTGATAGTGCCCCAGAGGTAATTTGTTCTTTTGATAGTGCTCCAATCTGATGTAGTTAGATGTGGGCTCCATTTGGAGGGCTCCTCTTGGTTGCCTCTTTTTTTGTTTCTCTGTTAAACTTTTAGCTGACCCATAGTTTAGCTTGATTTTCTCATGAAGTTTCCAGTCTCATGTTATTTCCTTACTTCCACCATCTTCATTGTTTTTGACAGCACCCTTAGGCTTGAACATCTCCACTCTCAATTTCAAATAGTCTTATCACCTTAGGGAAAACTTACTCTGTTCATAAGGCTTGCCTTTCCCCTTGGTAAAAAATCTCTGAGCCATTGCTCTGTAGATTTTAGCAGTGACAGCAGACTGCTTCTCTTGGAGAGGCACTGTTTCCTTACCAATGGAGGGCTGAGTAACCTCTTCTTGACTTTTCCTTCCTAGCATGGAAACTTCACTCTGAGTAGAAGGAAGGGCAGTTAGGACCCAGTATTCTTGGCCTGCCACCTGAGGTTAGCTTCTGTCCTAGTGACGGCTAGGTAGAGGAAAGGAACCCCAAACAAATTAGCCATTCCTTCCCAGAACTGAGCTTCTGCAGCACAGAACTGAGCATCGAGTGGAATAAGAAAGGACGGTAACCTGCCTTTCTTTGGGAAAGAGAATAGCCCTTGACTGGGACCTGCAGGAAAAGGGAGCCCCCAAGCTGTACTTACCAAGAATAGAGCTTCTGTGTCATGGGAAGAGACACTGAAAGAAAGCGATTTACACACTACAGTTCTTGGGTCTAGTCTGGTCTACTGCCTATTGTTCTACATAAAATTTCATTGGAATACATTTGTATATTTGTATATTTTCTATTTGTATATTTGTATATTTTCTATTTCTGGCAAAATGAAGTAATTGCAATAGAGAATGTATGGCACACAAAGCCTAAAATATTTAGTAACTGGCCCTTTACAGAAAAAAAAAACTTTCAACCCCTACTTTAGTTGATGAATTTTACTAAAATATTTTTTTAATTTATAAGGAAGAAAGATTTATTTTGGCCCATGATTCTTAAGGTTTCAGTCCAAGATCAAGTGGTTCCATTGCTTTGGGCCTCTGATAGGGTAACATATCATGGCGGGAGCACATGGCAGAACATAAACCAAAATCTTTCATCATTTAAAGGTATAAACATTTCTGTTACAGATATGAGCTGTCAAGAATACCAACTGTAATTAAAATCAGATCTCAATTAAAACAAAGACAAAGCCGGGTGCTGTGGCACATGCCTGTATTCCCAGTGGCTCAGGAGGCTGAGGCAGGAGGATCATGAGTTCTAAACCAGTCTCAGCAAGAGCACAGTGCTAAGCAATTCAGTGAAACCCTGTTTCTAAATAAAATACAAAATTGGGCTGGGGATGTGGCTCAGTGGTCCAGTGCCCCTGAGTTCAATCCCCAGTACCTCCCCACAAAAACGACAAAAATTGAATATATGTAATATTAAACATTTTGTCTTTTTTCTAATGTTTTCAGATCTAGTAGCTCAACGTGGAGAAAGATTGGAATTATTGATAGATAAAACAGAAAATCTTGTGGATTCAGTAAGTATGGAATATGATAATATTTTTCAGGATATAAATTAGAGAAACTGCAAATGATGGCTAATATAATTGGGAAATATCTTAAATTCAATATTCTGGTTATTTTCCTTTCTTGTCTCTATTATGTGACTATATTGTGATAAGGAAGATACAATGAGGCATAGCAAAAAAGCCACAATCCATTAGTAACCACTAAGTAAGCTTTGGTTTCGAAGACATATTCAATATCAGAAACAATTTTAGAAAGCTTTGGATTGATGCCTACATGATTCACCACATCAACTGCATATACCAGTCTTTTTTCCCTACAAATCTGTAGAACATGGAACAAATAAATGGATACACCATTTGTGACCCAATATAAATCCTGAAAACTGGATAATTCATGTTTTTGTTTATAGTTTGATCTTTCCTTGTATAAAACCAAAGGCATGGGTTGGGAAGAGACAATAAGCCTTTAAGGAGATAGTGAGATGTTGTGCTCCTGTGACCTACTTATACTACTTACATATGTCTTCACATTTTCCATGTGGTTAAATGAGTCAACATTTGGAAGAAAGTTGATAGATATATGGTGACTAGATGGGTGGCAGAAATCAGTTACAGTTTGGGTAACATAATTACAAATTTAAATGCAGAGCAGAATTCTACACATTGTATTTTGGTCAGCTTTTTCACTACTGTGACCAAAAGACCTGACAAGAACAATGTAGAGAAGGCCAAGTTTATTTTAGCTCATGGTTTCAAAGGTCTTTGTCCATAGACAGCTAACGCCATAGCTTTGGGCCCAGAAGGGCATGGCAGAGGAAAGCAGCTCAGGACATGGCCAACAGGAAGCATAGAGAGCTTTGCTCTACAGGGACAATATATAAACCCTGAAGACACACCCCCAGTGACCTACCTCCTCCAGCCACACCGTCTGTCTATATTACCTACTACCCAATTAATCCATATCGGTGGATTATTGCACTGTTTATGTTAAAAGGTCTCATGATCTAATAATTTTACCTCTGAAAAATCTTGCATTGTCTTTCACATGAACTTGTGGAGGACACCTTATATCTAAACCGTAACACTTTGAAGTAGATCAGTTTAGTTCCTTCTAGGACTTCAGTTAAGCTTGAAGTTGTCCCACAACTCACTGATGTTCTGTTCATTTTCTTCAGTCTTTTTTCTCTCTGTTTTATTTATGATAGTTTCTAATGTTACGTCCAAATTTTCTTTTCTTTTGTAGTTTTTAATCTGCTATTAATCCCATCCTGTGTATTTTTAATTTCTACAAGTTTTAGTATTATTTTTTTATATATCTTTCATATGTCTCCTTCACATGTGTGTGCTTTCCTCTACCTTCTTGAATATATGAAGCATATTATAATTGAAGTGTTTCTCTTACATGTAATGTAAAATTGAGTTGGGTTTAAGAAAGCCATCTTGCTCTTTGTTTTTTATTTGCCCCATCTTTTTTGGTTAAGTTTTAAAAATTGATCTATTTTATCACCTCTACTGGTTATTTTAACACCTTTACTGAGAAATGAGCACAGACTATTCTAATTAATTGTTTAAATTGCATATTTAAGTGGTTTTTGATAAATTACATTATCAATTTTTAAAATTTTACAAAATATATAGCATAAAATTTTGCAGTTTTGGCCATTTTTAAGTGTAAAATTTAATGACAGTGATACATCTGCAATGTTTTCAACCATTGTTACTTTTTCCAAAGGAATTTATCACCCTGAACAGAAATTTGGAACCACTAAAAAATAATTCCCCTTTCCCATAGTTAATGTCTCTTATCAACTTTGTCTATGAATTTGCCTATTCTAGGCACCTCATGTAAGTAGAATTAGTAATATTTGTCCTTTTGTGTCAGGCTTGTTTCACTAAGCATAATGTTTTTAAGATTTAAGGTTGTTGTACCTTGTAGCAGAACTTTATTCTGGCTAAATAATGGTCCATATGTTATATGTATATACTACCTTTTTTATCCATTCACATATAGATGGACTTGGCGTGTTTTACCTTTTAGCTTTATGAATAATGCTGCAGTGAACATTAGTGTACAGGTATCTATTTGTATTCTGCTTTCAGTTCCTTTGGGTCTATACCTAGGAATGAAATTGCTGAGTAATATAGTAATTCTATATATAGCTTTTTGAGGAACCACTAACTTTTTCTATAGCAGCTGCACCATTTTGCATTCCCATCAGCAATGTGTGAGGGTACCAATTTCTCTACTTTTTTGCCAGCATTTATTTTCCACCTTTATATTACAGTCATCATAGTGGATATAAAGTAGTATCTTAGCTGGTGCACACCTGTAATCCCAGCACTTGGGAGGCTGAGACAGGAGGATCGCGAGTTCAAAGCCAGCCTCAGCAACTAAGCGAGGCCCTAAGCAACTCAGTGAGACCTTGTCTCTAAATAAAATACAAAATAGGGCTGGGGATGTGGCTCAGTGGTGGAGTGCCCCTGGGTTCACTCCCAGTACCCCCAAAAAATAAATAAATAAAAAATAAAGTAGTATCTTATTATTTTGATTAATATTTCCCCAATATTTTAGGGACATGCAAGTTTGATATTGTATAGTAAAGTTGATGGGCCAGTGGAAGAGATGAGAGTGAGTCTTGGAAGGAAGAAGTTTATTTTGCTTGTAGGTCCCAGAGATAGAGTCATCACATGCAACATGGGGTTACAGGAAAACACCAGGGTGTTTAGAAAGCAGAAGGACCAGGAGAAAGGGAAAATTCAATGCAAAAGCTTTTATTGTGGCTTCTGCAGGAAAGGCAAGATAGAACAGAGTAAAAAGAGTTTATGATTAACTATTTTATTAATTTCAGTGGACTCTTACATTATCAGGATGGTCTATAGTTACCTGTTATCTGGCCCTGAGATGATAAAGACAAAGGGATATTGCCCCCTGAGGTGCCTGAGCCAGAAAAAAAAGGGATACAGCTCTGGATTGGTAAATTTGCATATCAAAGATATGCTCCTTACTAGGCTCTTTGCTGTCTCTAAGAATTAGTTGCCCCTGAGAGAGTTATTCTCTCCTTGGCCAAAATATTTTTTTAAGATGTTAAGATAACATATAGAAAAAATTTAGATATATAATACAACTAATGATGTTGAATATTTTTCCATGTGCTTATTGTCCATTTGTATATTTTCTTTTGAAAAAATAATTCAAATCCTCTGGCCATTTTTAAATAGTTTTTTTTTTTAGGTTATTGAGTTTCAGGAGCATTTTTAATATATTCTGGATCTTAAACCCTTATCTGTATATGCTTTGCTAATATTTGATTCTATGTGTTGTCTTTACATTCTCTTGCAGTAGTGTCCTTTGAAGTGCAAAAGTTCTTAAATTTGAAATTCATTTTACCTATTTTTTCCTTGAATTTATGTGTTTTTGGTGTTGTATCCAAAACATCATTGCCTCATCCAGTATCATAATGCTTTTGCCCTATGTTTTCTTAAGAGTTTTATAGTTTAGCTCTTAAGTTTAGGTCTTTGATGCATTTTGAATTAAATTTTGTTTTGGTGTTCTGTAAGGGTCCAACTTCATTCTTTTGCATGTAGATATTTGTTTTGGCAACAGTATTTGTTGAAGAGACTCCTTTCCCCATTAAGAGGTACCAACACTTTTGCTGAAGATCATTTGACCATACACATGAAGTTGTATTTCTGGATTCTCTGTTCTATTTCATGATCTGTGTGTCCGTTTTTATGCCAGTACCATGCAGCTTTGGTTATCTTGGTAGTAAGTTTTTAAATAATGGAGCATAAGTCCTCAAATTTTGTTCTTCATTTTCAAGATTATTTTGACATTCAAGATTCCTTGACATTCTGTATGAAATTTAAGAAGGGATTTTTTTCCTTCTTCTGTAAAAAAAAATTCTATTGGAATTTTCATAGAAATTACATTGAATCTTTATGTCACTTTGGGTGCTATTATCATCTTAATGGTGTAAAGTCTTCCAGTCCCTGAGCATCGATGTCTTTCCATTTATTTAGTTTTTCTTTAATTTTGTTCAGCAATGTTTTGTATTTTTCACTGTATACATTTTTCCCCCTCAGTGCTTAATTTCATTTCTGACTTTCATTCTTCTTTACTCAAATAAAAGTCAGAAATGTGAGAAGAGGCATTACAGCTTATACCATACAAAGTATCATAAGAGACTATTATGAACAATTGCATGCCAACAAATAACCTAGAAAGAGTAGATAAATTCCTTGACTCAAACCAAGGCTGAGTCATTAAAAAAGTGTAGAAAACCTGAATAGACTGATATCAAGTAAGGAGATTGAATCAATAGTTTAAAACCTCCCAACAAATAAAAATTTAGGACCAGTCGACTTTACTGGTGTATCTTACTAAATATTTAAAGAAAAATCAACACTCATCCTACTTAAGCTCTTCAAAAAAATCAAAGATAAATACTTTCACACTCATTTTTTGAGGCCAGCATTACCTTGATACCAAAGTCAAAGATAGTATAGGAAACTACAGACCAGTATTCCTGATGAACATAAATGCAAACATCCTCAGCAAAAAACTAGGAAACCAAACTCAACAATATATTAAAAGGATCACATATTATGACCAAGTGTGATTTATCCATGGGATACAAAGATGATTCAGTATATGCAAATCAATTGATATTTTACACCATACAAAGAGAATGAAAGATGAAATCATGTAATAAGCTCAATAGATGTAGAAAAAGTCAGTTGACAAAATTCAATGGCCTTTCATGATAAAAAGTAAAATTCAACAAACATGGAATAGAAGGAATTTACTTCGATGTAATAAGTGGTATATATAAAAATCCCACAGCTAACATTATACTCAACAGTGGAAACTGAAAGCTTTTCCTCTAAGATTAGCAACAAGACAAGGATGTCTGCTCTTGTCACATCTATTCACCATAGTACTGAAGCCCTGACCAGAGCAACTGGGGATAAGAAAAGAAAAAAAAGGGAGCATCCAAATAAGAAAGAAAGACATAAAATCACCTTGTTTGCAGATGGCATGATAACATATGTAGAAACCCATAATGATTTAACATATACACACAACATACACACAAAAAACTAATAGACAAATTCAGTGAGGTGACAGGATGCATAGTCAACATATGAAAATCAATTGTATTTCTACACATTAGCAACTTTCTATCCCTAAAATAAATTAAGATAGATATGAAAATTCCATTTGTAATAACACCAAAAAGAACAAAATACTTTGGAATAAGCTTAATCAAGAGGGTGAAGAACTTGTATATTGAAAACTACAGAACATTGATGAAAGAAATCATTGCCAAATGAATTAGGCAAGAGAAAAAAGTAAAGGACATTCAGGTTGGAAAAGAGGAAGTCAAATGATCTTTATTTACATTTGACTTGATCATATATATATAACCCTGAAAATTACACCAAAAGCTGTTAGAATTAATAAACAAATTTAGTAAAGTTGCAGGATACAAAGTCAACATACAAAATCAATAGCATTGGGGTTGGGGTTGTGGCTCAGTGCTAGAACACTTGCTTAGCATGTGTAACCCTAGCATGGGTTCCGTTCTCAGCACTGCATATAAGTAAATAAAAAAAAAATGTTCGTCAACATCTAAAAAAATTTTTTCAAATCAATAGCATTTCTATGTGCCAGTAGTGAACTATCTGGAAAAGAAGTCAAGAAAGTCATCAATTTACAACAGCTACAAAACAAAGAAATACGCTAGGAATAGATTTCACCTAGTAGGTGAAAAGTCACTACGATAAAAACTAAAACACTGGTAAAAGAAATTGAAGGTGACACAGATAAATGGAAGGTTGTATAGTTAATGGATTAGAAAAATTAATATTATTACATCCTAAAGTAATCTACAGATTCAGTGCAGTTCCTATCAAAATATTGATGACATTCTTCACGGGAATAGAAAAAATCCTAAAATCTCTGTGGAACTAAAAAGGATCATGAATAGTCAAAGCAATCTTGGGAAAAAAAGAATAAAACTGACTTCAAAATATACTACAAAGCTGTGGTAATCCACACATTATAGTATTGCCATGAAAACCAACACACAGCCAACAGAATAAAATAGCCTAGAAGTAAACCCATGCATCTAGTTAACTGATTTTCAACAAGATTTAATAATATACATTGGAGAAAGGAGAGTCATTTGAATAAATGGTGTTGGGAAAGCTGGATGTCCACATGCAAAAGAATGAAAATGACCCTTATCTTATACCAGAGGCTTTTGAAGAGAATTTGTTTCTTCCTTCTTCTGGTTTCTGTTGGCTGCTGGTATTCCTTGGCTTATGTCTGTTGATGCAGTCTCTGCCTCCATGTTTGTATCACTTCGTGTGTGTGTGTGTGTGTGTGTGTGTGTAGAGAGAGAGAGAGAGAGAGAGAGAAAATCCCCTTCTACCTTCTTTCTATAAGGACATTTGTGGTGACATTTAGGGTCCATCTGGATAATCCAGGATGCTCTCCTTATCTGAAGATTGTTGACATCTGTAAATACCATTTGTCCCAATAATGTCACATTCACAGGAATTGTGATGTGGACATATCTTTGGAGCCATTATTCCATCTACTAAAGAGGTTATGAGACTTGCAGCTCCCCAAGTCTTCTTATAGCTGCTGAAGAAATTATCTGGCTGTTCAGATTTTCTTTGTCATTCTCACAGGAATTGTTATATCTTGTTCTCTTCAGCCTACCCCCATACACAGTCCCATGGAAAGGTTTGGTAAGTTGTGACACTTGTTTTTTTTAATATCCAAACTGATCTTAAACAGGTCATCCGTCAATGTTCAGATGTTGACCTGAGACTTGTGAAGGATCTCCATTCCATTTTATTGAATCACAAAACTCGATGTATTAGTTTCATTGCTTACTACTTTTTTCTTATCCATTGTTATCTTCCTCTTTCTTGGAGTCTTTATCATGATTTAGTTTTTATTTGAGGTATGTCTTCAGAAGATCTAAATCTTTTCAGGAATGAATTTGTTCCCTTTCTCTCATATTTGAACAATGTTTTGACTGGTATAGAATTCTAAAATTAAGATAATTTCCCCTTTTAATTTTCTAAATTATTTTGTAAATAATTGCAAAGAGGAAACTGAGAAACTAAACAATTGTATGGTTTAAAGGTTCTAAAAACCACCCTCACTTCTTTTTTTAAATATTTTATTAGTTGTTGATGAACCTTTTAAAATTTATTTCTATGTGGTGCTGAGAATTGAACCCAGTGCCTCGCACATGCCAGGCAAGTGCTCTGCCACTGAGCAACAATCCCAGCCCCCACCCTCACTTCTGACACTAAGTAGGTTCCCAAAACCTTCACATTTTATAGTTTCGTAGAAGTCCTCACAGAATTCCATGAACACTGAAATAATTATTTTTTATTGCAGACAGCGAATACAGATTTAAGATTATCCAAAGGAAGAAGTCTGTTAGGTAGAGTTCTGAAAGGTACTAAATGTGGAGCTTGTGTCCTCATAGACTTAGGACATATTACATTCCTGGTATTACTGTGTAACGTCAAGCGTGGAGTATTGCCCAACAAAGAAGTTTAATCAAATCTTAGTGTTCAGAGTTTTTATTGAAGTTTCATTAAACAGGCATGATTGACTACCTGCTGGCTTGATGTCAGTCTGGCTCTCTGGGTGTGACCTAAAGCCCCCTAAATCACATGGTTTGTTTTTCTGGAATGACTAGCTCTCACCCTAAATTGTATTGTTACTATCTAGATAAGTATCTATTAGAAAAGGAAATGAAGAGATCAGTCCCATTTTTGATAGTATCAGAAAGGATAAAATACTTAGAAATAAATGTAACCAAGGAAGATAAGTATCCATACACTGGAAACTATAAAACATTGATTAAAGAAATTGAAGAAAACACAAATAAATGGAAAGATATTTTATATTGACAAATTGGAGAATCAGCATTGCTAAAATGCCCATACTACCCAAAGTGACATACATGTTCAATACAATACCTATCAAAATTTCTGGTGGCATTTTTCACAGAATAGAGAAAACAATTCTAAAATTTATATGGAAGTACAAAAGACCCCAAATAGCCAGAGCATTCTTGACAAAGGAAAAAAAGTCAGAGGCATCACACTTTAGTGGTTTCAAATTATATTACAAAGGTATAGAAACCCAAACAGCATAGTTCTGGCATGAAAAGACACATAGAGCAATAGTGTAGAATAGAAAGTCCAGAATTAGATTCATGCACATTCACCAATAGTATTTGACAAGGATGCCATGAACAGGCAGAGGGAAAGGACAGTCTCTTCAAATATTGGGAAACTTGATATCCATATGCAAAAGAATGAAATTGGCTCTTATTGTACACTATACACAAAACAATTTAAAATGGATTAAAAACTTAAGAACATAAGACCTGAAATCGTAAAACTCCTGGAAGAAAACAGAGGGAAAGCATCTTATTGTTTTAGGCAATGATTTTTTTGCATATGAATCCAAAACCTAAGGCAGCAAAAGCAAAAATAAACAAATGGAACTACATCAAACTAAAAAGGCTCTACAGGGCTGGGGATATAGGCCAGTTGGTAGAGTGCTTGCCTGTCAAGCACATGGCCCTGGGTTCAATCCCCAGCACCACAAAAAAAAAGCCTCTACATAGTAAAAAAAAAAAAGTCAACAAAATGAAAAAGCAACATACATATTGAAATAAAATATTTGTAAACCTTATACCTGATGTAACAGGTTAATATTCAAAATATATAAGGAACTCATACTATTCAAATAGCAAACAAAAAATAACGCAGTTAAAAAATTGTCAAAGGTCCTAATAGACATAACTCTAAAGAAGACATGAATGGCCAAAGGTGTATTAAAAGGTGTTCAGCATCACTAATTATTAGGGAAATGCACATCAGAATCACAAATGCAAATACACAACTGTGTATTACCTTACACAGTTGGGTTGGCTGCTATCAAAAAGATGAGAGGGCAAATGTTGGTAAGGATATGGAGAAAAAGGGACCTTTGCACACTGTTGATAGGAATGTAAATTGATACAACCAATATGGAAAACACCATATGATCCAACAGTTGCTCTTCAGTGTGTCTTATACGCAAAAGAAATAAAAGCAGTACCTCAAAAACATACCTTTGCGGACTAGGGTAGTAGCTCAGTGGTAGTAGCTCAGCACTTGCCTTGCCTGTGTGAGGCACTGAGTTCAATCCTTAGTAACACATAAATAAATAAAGTAAAGCTATTGTGTCCATGTACAACTAAAAATGAAAAAAAAAATCATTGCAGCATTTATTCACAATAGCCAAAATATGAAAATAGTCTAAGTGTCTGCCAATGGATGAATGGATAAAGAAATGGTGATACACACACATACACACACACACACACACACACACACACACACACACAAATATCGTTCAGCCACAAAGACAAAGGTGATCCTGCCATTTGCAACAACATGAATAAACCTAGAGGATATTAATACTAAATGAAATAATTTCGATAAGAATGTTAAAAAGTTGGATACATAGAAGAGAGCATAGAACACTAGTTCCCAGGGAGCCAGGGGATGGGGAAAATGGAAAGATATTGGTCAAAGTGTATGGTCTTGCAGTTATAAGATGAATAAGTTCTAGAGACCTAATGTACGATGTAGTGACTACAGTTAATGATAATATGTTGAATACTTGAAATATGCCATGAGACTAGATCTTAAGCATTCTTCCAACACACATAAAATGTAACTGTGAGGTGAGGAATGTTATGTAGTATGATTGTGGCAGTCATTTCCCAATGTACACGTATATCAAAACATCACATTTTATATCTTGAATATATATAATTTTTAACTATTAATTTTACCTCAAAGCAGAAAAAAATAAAAAATAAAACACATAAAAGCTTAGAGTTCTGAAATGTTACTGGGAGATGGGAAGTACGTGCTTTCTTTCAGTATTCTTGCCATATACCTGGTATGTTCTATCTGTCAAAAGATTCAAGTCATTCTTAGTTTAGAGATTTCCTTCCAGTGGTCCTTTGATTATTGATTCTTCTCCTTTGTCTATATTGACTCCTTCTGCACCTGCTAGCAGGTACCTAAATGGTACCAGGAAGATAGTAAGCACTTGTTAAATATCTGTTGATTGTGTAAATGGATCCTGAATTTGCTCAGTTTTCCTTGTATCTTACATCTTTCATCATTTACATCCTATACATTTTGATGTGTTCTGAGACAATTTTTCAAGTTGTTCCCACAAAAGTTGCTTTTAGCCATTTATTTTCTATTTATAATTTTTTAAATTATGCATATTTATTAAAATGTACATCTTAGAATATTATATCATCAAATTTTTCCTTTTTTGTTCTCCCTAACTTATGAATCTTTCTCAAATCAGTGTAATGATGTTTTGTATGTGAAGATGCTTTTCAGAAATTTTTGTTACAATCATTGTTTTCTATATTAAGTTTTTTCCATTGAGGCCCATTTACTCTGATTGCTTAACTTTGTTTCCTTTGTAGGTTCTTCTCATATGTCCAAGTCCATACACATATTCTATTCAATGTGTATATTTAGCACTATATGTAATCAGTTTGGATATGTATGCTCCCTTAGCAGCTGAGTCTGTGCTTCTACATGGCATCTTATTATTCTGCATTAAGTTAAACCTGAGGGCTGGTGCCCCTGTCACCTGCTACACTAGAGCGGCTTTGTAGAGAAGGTGGATGGGCATGAGTGTATGGTCAAGAGAGTAGATTTTTAGAGAACAATTTATTGAAGTGTAGCTTATATGTAGAAAAACACATCAACCATAAGGTGTAGAGCTTGTTTTATTTTCACAAAGTGAATATACCTGTGGAATCAATGCCCAGATTAAGAATTAGAACATGGCTAACACTCCAGAGCTCCTTCTGTCTTCATAGTCACTACTGCCCTCCAAGGTGTCCACTCTTCTGATTTCTCCACATAGAGTAATACCCTATAGCATTTACTTTATTTGGTAAGCTTCTTATGCTAAAGATTATATTTCTGAGATTCATTTATGATGTTTACATTGTTAATTACATAAATATATATAGTAGTGGACTGTTAATGTCAATCACTACATGGTATTCCATTCATTTTATACAATTATATAAATTTATAAATTTTTATAATATATGCATTGTATATACATTTTTATGCATTATGTAAATTTATAAAATTTTATACATTTATGCATTGTTCATTTGATGGACATTTGAGTAGTTTCTAATTTGAGGTATGAAAAATAGTGCTAGAAACATTTTTGCATGTGGCTCTCAGTGAACTTGCACATACATTTCTGTTCAGTATGTACCTAAGAGTGGAATTGCTGGGTTATTAGGGAGTCTTTTTATTTGTTTGTTTGCCTGTCTCTTTTAAACTGCTTGTGTCCTGGTGGCAATGGTTCAGTAGATATTGAGAAATTGATGCTGAAAAAGAAAATGGATAGCCAGAGGAATGGAGTTCTATGGGTTTTGGTCCTCATACAAGTAAATACATATTTTCCTATGCAAATCAAACAGATTTTTATGGGTCAGAGTCCTAAGATTATAGTGTGCAGAATATGCCAACATGCTTGCAGCCAACTGGCTGAGAAGGAGCCTTTCTTTTTGGAAACATAAAGATGAATATGCTTTTCCACTAGATGGAAAGAACTACTTCTGGTGCTCAACACCGTTGCTGCCGTGGGAAGGAAAAAGAGTGAAGCCTCTGTAGTTATGGGCCTGCTTATAGGCCTGGCAGAGTTCTGCTCTGGGAAACTAGTGATCATGAATAGCCACTCTCTACTTGTAAAGGGAGGGGAGGCTTAAATGACATTAGAACTTAAACAGAATTAATGAAAGTAAAATATTTGCAGGGTATTACTACATATTATTGATACAGTCAGTGCCAAGGATTAAATAACTATGCTTTTTTCGTAGTCTGTCACCTTCAAAACTACCAGCAGAAATCTTGCACGAGCCATGTGTATGAAGAATATCAAGCTAACAGTCATCATTATCATTGTATCAATTGTAAGTTTTGTCCTTTTAGTGTATGATTTTAGTTTTAAGCCTCTACAGAAATAGGTGCTGGAATTCTTTGTCAATGATGAACACTCTGAAATGAGCTACATCTTTAATGGTGAAACACATGACCTCCAGCAAATGGCTTTCCCATGAAGTCAATATGAAATGTTATCTCAACTTAAACCCCTCTTCTCTATTGAGAATTCTTATATGTAATATAAAACTAACCTTACAGAAATGTAATTGTTCTGTTTTTTGAGACCAGGTCTTACTATGCTTCCCAGACTGGTCCTGAACTTCTGGGCTCAAGCAGTTCTCCTGCTTCAGTTCTCCAGGTGCTGGCACTAACAGTCATGTGCTATCTTGCCTGGCTAATTTATTTTATAGAAATATTATTTCTGTTTATATTAAGAGATTTATTGTCACTATTTTAAAATTAAATATGCATGTTTAAAATTTTAATTTCTAATAAGGTAAATGTTGATATTTGTAATCCCTTTAAACAAGAATTCTTTGGCATCCTCAGTAATGTTTAAAATTATAAAGAGGAGCTGGGGGACATAGCTCAGTAATAGAACACTTCCCCAGCATATATGAGGCTCTGGGTTCAATTTCCAGCACCCTCCCCAACCCCACAAATGTAGAGGTCCTGAATAAAAAATTTGAGAGGCACTGCTAAAGGGAAGAGAGCTTTACCCTGGGCTAGTTCATGACTAGGTAAAACTGCCTTTCCTTGACTCAGGAGGCTGGGGCAGGAGGATTATGAGTTCAAAACCAGCCTCAGCAATTTAGTGAGGTTCTGAGCAACTCAGTGAGACCCTATCTCTAAATAAAATATATAAAAAGGGCTGGGGATGTGTCTCAGTGGTGGAGTGCCCCTGGGTTCAATCCCCAGTACCAAAAAAAAACAAAAACAAAAAAACCAAACAAACCTGCCTTTCCTCCCTGTCCTCCACAGTTACTTTCAGAAGCCCAAAGTTATCTCTGAGCAGGTATCTTCAACTCTGCTTTACGTCTCCTTGATACCTCTACTTAAGGGTTCTGTACCTTAGCCAGCTGGATATATTTAAGAGAAAAGAGGAGTCATAATTCTATACATTTTATATTAAAAATTGTTGCAGTTGTTTTTGTTTCTTTGCTCAGGTACCACATTCTAGGCTCCTAGCTTAGCATCCTCCTTATTCCCTTGGGAATTTAGATTGATTTATACAGGCAAATTATTAAATGTTCACATTGTATTTATTGATTACTTCCTGCATACAGAGTCACTGTTCTAAATGCATCATCAATATTTAGTCAAAAGACATTGTCATCTAACATATTGTACCTCAGCTTTACAAATCCTTTTAATTTGCTATGGCAAATAGTCAAATTTACATCAAGTTTATATGTATTTTTTTCTGAGAGTATTTTTGTACAATATGTCTCTGTGTATGTGTGAATATATGTGTAGTTTAACCTATTCATTAATAACTGGAATGTTCTGTAACTAACCCCTCTGCAGCTTTGTTCACTTTTGGGGCATGAGGCATGTGATTCCTAAATGCATTTTTTCGTACTATATGAGTAATGAAATTAGTCACTTAAAGATCTGAAAAAGTTGTAAAGCAAAATAAAATAAGTTTAATTTAGTGAACCTAATGTATAAAATGTCTACATTTTATAATGTAATAATGTAAACAAGTAGATATTATTTTAGGATATAATTTAAAAATTATAATACTAGGCCAGGTGTGTGGCACATGCCTGTAATACCAGCAGCTCAGGAGGCTTAGGTAGGAGGATCATGAATCCAAAGCCAGCCTTGTCAAAAGTGAGACCCTAAGCAACTCAGTGAGACCCTGTCTCTAAATAAAATACAAAAAAATAGGGCTGGGGATGCGGCTCAGTGGTCAAGTGCCCCTGAGTTCAATCCACAATACCACCCCCCAAAAACAATTATAATACTCGAATATAAAAATCTAACACATCTATAATAAAATGAGCATTTTGCAGTGTTTCACCATTAATTTTGATTTGGTAATCATAATTATTTTGTCATTATCCATTGAAAAGTTCATAGCAATAATTTTCATCATAGTTTATATAATTGAGGCATGAAATATTATGTATGCTTATTATGTATGCTTTTTTCAGATATTCTTCCCATAATAATGAAAAATCAAATTCATATATAAAATCTAAAAATATAGCCATTAATGATGCATCAGTAAGGGCTATTCACATAGCCTTGATTCTGCCTGGTTACCAATGAAGATCAGCAAACCCCCTGCTTTCTCTCCCACTGAATAAAGCATAGTGAAATTCAAGTGGACAAGTTATATCAGAAAGCATCTTTATAACTCTGCTCCTGTCTTTGAAAATACCTGGGCAGTTTGTTATATCCATACAGAACTACTACTACAGTGGAAACCAGAAATATTTCTTCAAAAGGGCTTTACTATCCCTTGTATTATTTGAGAGTATATGACAGATTCATTAAAATAAAATTGCCTTGCTCTTCCAGGTGTTCATCTATATTATTGTGTCACCTCTGTGTGGTGGATTTACATGGCCAGACTGTGTGAACAAATAAGAAAGAAGAAGTTATCATTCACCAAGGATACAAGAGATAAAGGAGTTTAAAATAATCCATGTGACTCAAGCCTTTCATTACTGGCAGAAAGTGTCTGCCAGCCTCTTCAGCCCTCTTTTCATTGATTCTTTTTTTAATCTTAGTCTATGTCTCCAGATTTATCTTTGTCCTATCAACCAATTTATTCCAATGAACTTCAGATTGAACCAATCATTACAGCAGTAGCCTTAAAAATGCTTTTGTTTGTTTCTTTGGTTTGTTAACTAGTGTTACCTACTTAGAAAAACATTTTCAGTTTTAATTGCACAAAGCTATTGCCAAGGTGGGTAACACCAGTCTTAAGAGATGTCTACTAAAACTATAGAGGAGCTTTGTATGTGCACATAAAAGTATTCAAGAGACAAATAACATTGCTAACCATTCATCTTAATGTCTTTTGTTATTGAAGAGTTTTAGGTGCTTCAAAACAATATAAATGAAGAATAGTTGTTATTTGGGGAATTGTAATTAAATTGTTGGTGCTGCTTATTTCCAGGAGCCCAGACAGATAAAGTATTATACGTATTTATTTCAAATGGGAAACATTTTGCTAGCCCATTAGAAGCACACAGAATTATTCTTGTCCTCCTAGTATTCACTTTCAGGAATAAAGTTAAGGGCACCAATCATTTACAATACAGTGAATAGCTTAATATCTTCTGTTTTCCCATTGTAGTTGATTCGAGAAGATGATGCTTTAAATATTGTTAAATTGTGATTTTTATATGTTCCTTTTCCTTGAATATTATACAGCAATTCTATTGTTAATAGAATGGGTAATGGAGGGGTGGGAGGCAAATTCCTATGACTCACCAAAGAAAAAGAAGGGAACCATAGTGGGTATGCTAGCATTTTAGCTATACAAAGTGGGGTAGTGTGGGAAATTTCTTCCATTCTGAGAAAAGCCCAAACTGAATACAATCAGCATTCAACTCCAGAGTTTGGAATTGACTCGTTGAGTAATGATTTGAACATCCTTTATGGTTTAATAAATCCTTTAATCTGCCTGATTTTGAAGAATTCTCCTGTGAAACCTGAATAAATAGACAGTATGATGTATAGACACAACACATAGCAGTTTAATATCCATTTACTGCATCGTAAGAAAATTGGAATGTAATTATACTACTTCAGCTACTCTGGCAACTGTTATCTCATGGTTGGTGTGTATCTGAAAGGAAAACATTTGTAATCCAGATCTAATTGCATTTATTTATACATAAGTGCCATCAAATGGAAGTTATATTTTATTTTTCTCCTTTTCCAATGAAAGAACAAATTAGTCTATAGAATCTAACCACCTGTTTAGGCTAGTCATGTGCCTTGAATATATATGTGTCCCTCATGATACCTTTTCTTCCATCTATACCATTCAATTCATGCTACCTGATTCATTTATTTGACATGTACCTTAGGTTCACTGGATCTATTTTGTTGTTGCTCATGTATACCACAAATGTTTTTCCAGTGGTCTTTATCAACACTAATGCCTTTTAATTGCATCACCATTTCCATTTGAAAAATACATTTGTTTCAGAAAAACATTTGGCATTCCTGAATAATTTCCAGATGTTTTTATTCCAAAGAAAAAGGCTTAAAACTTATTTCCCTTTCTTATACACACCTGAATAAAATTGATGTGCATGTTTGAGGGATCGATTACTTAACTGTTTTTGGTCTATTTATGTATAAGAATGCTTTTTGAAGCACATGTCTCATTGTAAATGATGCACAAACTGAAGACATTAATAAAATTTAAGAGTAATACCATGAGCATCTTGTTTTACAAGTTCTTCCTGGATTGTAGTTTCTTCTGATGACATTTAAGCCTATTATACAGAACAAAATGATTTTCATGCTGGAAACATATAAAGAAACATTACCTGAATCCTTTCAGTAAATATCTACAGCATAGTGTTAGGTGTGTTGAAATTCTTCAAAACCAAAAGACACAAAGAACTAAACAAAATATGTAGGCCACACTGAAAACAGTGAAAGATCCTGAAATGACCTCAAACTTCCACAACATATGATTTAAGACTAAACAGAAAATCCCAGAGATTGTCATCCCATTTAACACAATTTTGAAAATATTTTCTGTATAAAATTGCATGACTTTGGGGGCCTGGGGCATTGCTCAGTGGTAGAGAACATTCCTAGCATATACAAGTACTTGGGTTCTATCTACAACACTGCAAACAAATAAATAAAAGAATATAAAATTGGTTCTGAAAGAGATGGTTCAAATAAGAAGGTGGGAGGGAGAACCAGGCACAGTGGCACATGCCTGTAATCCCAGCGTCTGGGGAGGCTGAGGCAGGAAGATCACAAGTTCAAGGCCAGCCTCAGCAACTTAGCAAGACCCTGTCACAAAATAAAATGGGCTGGGGATATTGCTCGGTGGTTAAGCACCCCTGGGTTCAATCTCTGGTACAAAAAAAGAAGGAAGGAGGGGCAGAGATAAAATATACAAAAATCTAGACCACAACAAAGAAGTATCAGTCCCTTGGGATCTGTGAATCTAAGTGACTGAAGTCTCATGTTATAGAATGTTTTTGTATGGGCTAGAGTAACTTAAAACACTACATGTAAGTTTTCCCTAAGTATTATCCATATTTCAACTGAAGTTTTCTAACTAAAGGGGAAACCATGATGGCTATTTAATTGGTTGTTATAAACAACAACAAAATAATACCAATTATTTTTCTTCAACCCCTTATCCCCAAGGTCAAATAATATCGCAGTCCAGAAATTTACTGGCGAATGAACATGGTTTGCATTCAGTTATTTCCTCCTTGTGTAACTATGTTGGTACTTATCTTTCCTGGCTCCAGATAGGCAAAGAAATCAGGTTGCTTCCCAGAGTATCTTGATGGAAATGAATATAATGATAATAATAATAGCTTGAAATTCTACTTAAAGGATTTTACATTAGAAGCAGATTTATTTCTCACAACTCCATCTTCTCAAGAATCATAAATGGGTAGACACAATGGCAGTAGTGGTTGTGGTTCACCTATTTGAATGTGGTGAGGAAAACAGCCAAGACATGATTATTATAAGGAATTGAATATAGAATTTTGACTTATACAAGTATGTGACAAATGGGAAGTGAAAGTGTAGAAGGGAAAGCAACCAGAGGAATAGTCCTAAGCACTTCCACAGAGAGCATTTACACTGCTTGCTTAAAAAACCAAGAATCTTTATATGTCTTCCTGCCAAAGTGGGTTTGTGAGGAGAGATGTGGAAAGGTTTGTGGAAGCCACAACCTCAGTAGACCTGATGCCAAGACCTGGTGGTAGCTTGTTCCAATTAGTCAGCAAGGCCAGAAGTTCAAAGAATCAGTTGTATGCGAATTGGAGGAGATCTAGGAAAAGCTGGGGCATACCAGGAACCTAAGCATCTTCTGTCTCACTGCTCTGACCTTTGAGGGCACTGGCCTCCTCTTCTGCTCTAATTTAAGGTTAGGGTTAGGTCATGTCATCCAAGGACGTCTCAATTCAGTGGACACTTTCTTCTGGTAGCTCTAAGGAGGTGAGCTTGCCATATGCCACTGCCCTGGGAGACCTGAGCACAGCCTGCCCACAGTCCAGATTAGGCCCAGGGATAAACAGGAGTACTGGCTGCCCAGAATAACTGCTCATGAAATGATATATGAGTGGTCTGAGTTTTACAGATTTAAAAATACAAAGGAGGTTATAGTAAATTAGTGGTTACAATTGCATTGGGTGACAAGAGTGGCACAGGATGTTGATTGGAGATGGTCACCTGAGTTATACATGCCAGGTGAGAGTAGTGACAAGAAAGAAAAGGTTTCACTGGGGTTATTACCTTTATGGTATCAGGGAGTCCAGTGAAACCTGTCATGAAGAGTCAGAGCTACATGACTGTGGTCTCCTGCCTTGTGCCCCTGTCTCCCACTAGAGAATTTTGTGATTTCATGTGTAATGGCAAAACCGGGCCTGGTTGTAAAGTGAAATTTTAAGAACCTTATGAAAAACTGGTGCCTGGGAAAAGGGTTAGTTTCCCTCCCCTTTCGTCAGCCCTTCTTCAAGAAACCTAATTAACCATATACCCCTACCTTTTGGATTGTAAATAATCACCCATAGGAGTCTGACTACTTCCCTTTGAAGTGTATAAATACCCCTGTTCTGGGCTTCAGACACAAGGCTAGAGACCTGTGAGAAGAGCCAGTTTTTCCCCTTATCACATTCTCCTTATACAAACACGCTTCCCACCAGAAACCCAGCTCAAGGCCTTCTATCATGAGGACTAGAAATTTTATGGCACCAGATAGCCTATAAATGTTGTGAGAAACTGGGAATGGAATTTGGAGTTTGATCTCCTGTGTGCCTGCTGGCATAAAATAAAGTTTGAGTTCTCCCATTCTCTGAGTGCCTTTTGCCGCTTCTTGACAAGTCTGCTTCCTGCATCACGTTTGTGACATTTTGAATCTGTTCTTAAGGTCATCCAGCATTCAGTACCTCTGCATTAAGTGAGGCCATGGGGCCTTCCCTAGGTGAGGGCGAGGCCTACTGAGAGCCCATCCAACTCCTAGAGTCAATCAGCACACTTGCATTCCTTCACTAGGGCTCAAGTCTCTGCTGTGTCCCTTTTCCCCAAACTGGTTCCCTGTCGCTAGGCCTCAGGTCTCTAGATTCACCCCTCCCACAGGTTCTCTGTAGGCCCCACCCTCACCTAGGGATGTCCTTTGAGGACAAGGGAAGGACTGGGGCAAGAGAAGCTCTGCGATGCCAGTGCCTGAGGGTAGTGGATGGGACTCTGTGGAGGATCCAGGGAGGGGCCCTGAGGCAGGGGCAGGGCAAGAACCATTAAGAAGTTGGAGCAGAATCTAGGGATGGGTTTCCCTACGAACACAGTGGGCAGGATCTGAGGGATCAGGGTGAGGGTAATGAGGAGGGCATACAGTTGGGGAGGAGGGGGACTGAGGGAAGCTAGGGAAGGTGCCCACCCTGCTGCCAGGAGAGATCAAGTGAGCAAGGAGAGTGAAGGGGGAAGGAGAGCAACTGAGTTGGCGGGGGGGGGGGGGCGGTAGGGGGGTGGGAGGTCACCACCCTGCTTCCAGAAGAGACTGAGGGTGCCATTGGGGAGCAAGGAGAGTGAAGGGCTGATGAACAGGGTTGGATTTGGCCACAGGAGGTAGTGCTTTGGGGCAAGCTCAGTTTAAAGTAACGGTGCAAATGAAGAGGCCAAGACAGGACAGAGTATCTGAGCCAGTGTGAGAAAAGAGAGGCAACTGAGCTGAGCAGGGTCACAGAGGCTCCCTACTATGTAGTAAGTGAAGGGTAGTAGGGTCAGCTACACCTCAACTCAGCTCTGCCCAGGAAATTACTGAGCAAGGACCCTCTCTCTTTCACTGAAGGAGACTCAGATGACTGAGATGAAGCCTCATTCCTACAGGATCATAACAAGACAAGAATGTCTGCTGTTACATTCAGGTTTGGTCATTGATCCAAAACCCACCCATCACTGACCCTTTAGAGCCAACCAAACATGTCCCCCTTCAACCACAATCACAAACCCCAGATGACCCCTAAATCATACTTTACAGAGTCACAATCCCCAGGCTGATAGCATTTCCAACACAGATCTCCTGGAGCAAACCTGATTTCAAAGCCACTGGCTGGCAGGTGTTTTCATCCCCTCAGGCAGTGGGGCCATCTCACCTGCTCAGTTCCCCTCCTTCCTTAGTTGGAGACCAGTGTGTATAGTAGGTGTGGATATGTCAGGCCCTGACACTGGGACCAACTCAGTGATAGTGAGACCCCCAAAGATGGGAGAAGCCATTTCAGGGACCTGGAGAGGGGCAGCTTCCTCTTACCAAAGTCAACCAAATCCATGGTCACTTATCTTTAAGAGTGAAGGATATTTTGAGATATTCTCTGACAGTTTTAGGTAGAGAAACTGAGATAGCAACAGCTTACACCTCAGGTAAACTTCAGTGAAACCCAGGGTGACAGGTAAAAATGAAAAAACCTCAACAGGCTGGTGGGTGAGTGTCCATGCACCTGCCAAAAGAGAACTGCAGTATGAGTTGCACATCTTCACAGTAGGTGAGGCTTTGTTTGAGAAAACAACTGCTATTTTTGAAAGATGCAGCCTGGAGAGACTGTTAATAGTTTTCAGAAATCCATAAAGAAAGGTAGTCAGCATAATCCGAATTAGTGAATCTATAAATTGGGCACTATCCTACCTGATCCACCCCTACCTTATATTCCAAGCCTGTTGTTCCTGGGGTCTTACCTCTAGGGGAGGATGAATTCAGGAGGATGGATTCATGGTGGGAGGAAGCATGCATGCCACATATCCCAACTCTGTCTCTGGCACTGGGGTGGCCTGAGGTTGCAATGGTGAAGCACAGCTTGAAGTCAGCAGAGCTCCACTTTAACTGGAAGCCTGGCAAGGCCATCCAGATTGATGTTGGGCCAGATCTTTCCTCAGAAAGGGAAACTGAAGTCAGCAGGGGCTGGAGGGGGTTGGGCGGAGGTGAGCTTGGGTCATGCGGCTTTGGCTGGATGGACCAGACACAGTGTCTTCTTCCCTACTTCAGGCTGCGGTTGTGCCACATATGGACCATGCTTCTTCCTCCAGCAGGTTGTGAACTTTCTTTCTTGCTGGATCTATCATCCCACCCAGCAGCAATCCCCAGAGCATGTACCTGGAGCAGGGTCCATGCTGGAAGTGGTGGGCTGGAAGAGGTAAACAGCTTCCTGGTGATATAGCTTACACCACAGTCTCCTGAATTCATCCTCCACCAGAGACAATCCCCAAGAGCCACAGGCTTGGACAATCAGGTAGGATAGTGCCCAATTTATAGATTCACTATCTCAGATTATCCTATCTTTATGGATTTTTGTAAACTATTAACAGTCTCTCAAGGTTGCAGTGTCCATTAACAGATGAATGGATAAAGAGGTATATATACACAATGAAATTTTATTCAGCCATAAAGAAAAATGAAATTATGTCATTTGCAGGAAAATTGATAGAACTGGAGATCATCAAATTAAGCAAAATAGGTCAAATTCAGAAGGTCAAGGGTTGTAAGTTTTCTTTCACATGTGGAAACTAGAGAGGATAAAGGAAAAGTGGGGTCAATTGCATAGGAGATTAGTAGAGGAAAAAGCCCAAGAGGCAGATAATAGGGAGGAAGGGGGACTGCTAAGGAGTGATAATGGTCAAATTATATTGTTATATTGTGTGCATGTACAGATGTTACAAATCCCATCATTATGTACAACTATAACACTCAAAAATATGGAAAAAAAGAAAGATCAGCAAAAAAATAGAAAAAAAACAGCAGTTTTCCCCTTGAACAGAAGAATTTCCCCAAATATCAGAGCAGATGTCAGCATCCTGTCCTTTGAATGGTGCTCAGAGCTCATCCCTTACCCAAGATCACCCTGAGTCCCAGCAGCCTCTTCCTGACATTTTATCTCCCAGATAAAGACTGTCAAGATTCTGGTCAGCATCAAGATCCTGATTTTATATTCCAAGTTGTAGTTTTGAAGGAGCCAGGGAGGGTGTTGAGCAGCCTAGGTGAGAATTTGCTATTAATGACATAAAAGGTGTGGACTGTCAGAGATGGACAGGAGATGACCAAGGTCTCTGTGGGACCACAGAGACAGAGTGAACACTGTGGTCCTCTGTTGGAGAGAAGATGACCAAGGCCTCAAATCTGGGGAGGTAGGCCAGGGGACTGCAGAGACATAGGGGAGGGATGGTGGAGTGTGACAGGGTGGTCGGGGGTTTTCCGGAGAGGAGAGGCTCACCACCACCCATCCTGTTTCAGTGGACATGTGTCCTATCTCCATTAGGGACCATCAGGACCAGGTCTCTAGGATGGAAGGGTCTCCCTATTTTGGAGTTGAAGACCAGGTGTCTCAAAGCAGATGCCCAGTGAGAAAAGAATTACAGGGAACATGTAAGAAAGCAGGGCAGCCCCCATATCACATGCTCTGCTTGCTGAAACAGCCTGATTGTTTGAACATCAAACCACACAGATGTACTTACTGTTGCCTTCATCGCAGGGAGCTGGGGTAGGACAGATGCCTCCAGGCCATCTGTGGCCTGTGGCTCTCTTGGCCTTTTTCCATGTGTCAGTCTTGACCTTCCTCTTGCTCCTCTGACTTTAATGCCTTCTCTCCATCCTTGGTTTGATCTGAGGACCTCAAGTCCTTCTTTAAAGCAGGTTCATTGAGATGTGACTGGCAGGGAAGCAGACACCTGTCCTCCTACCTAACACATGATGCTGGCAGCATGTTCCCTGACTTTGGGGCTCCCAGAAGGCCAGTGTCTGTGCCCTCCTTCTCTTCCAGTCCTGAGGAATGAATGTCAGGCCCACATAGGGCCACAGTGAATAGTGTAATGGCCTTTGGATACTGGACTCTGAGGCATCTGTTCCTCTCTTGGCTGCACCATCCCTTTCCCACTTCACAAAATTCCCTTCTCCCATCTCAGTCAAGGTTTTCCTCCCCCACCACCCGACCTATACCCTCAGATCTCCCTGCAGTGTCTCCTTGTTCTTATATCCATAGTCTTATAAAAAGAAGATCTTTATGATCTGTGTCTTTCACAATTCATCCTGGGAACATCTGAAAGCAGGGCCAGGATCTAATGTCTGGGTCTTATTCTGGCTGCCCCAATGATTGATTCTTTTTACTGCTGAGCCATATTGTGTGGTGTAGGTGAATGACAGTTCTTTGTAGCTTCCCTCGCAAGCACAAAGCCCTGGGTTCAATCCCCAGCACTGCAAAATAATAATTAATAATAATAATAATAATAATAATAATAAAATAAATAAAAAGAGCTAGGGATGTAACTCAATGGTAAAGCACCTCTGGGTTCAATCTAATTACTGCAAAAAAATTTTTAGCTATTTAAAAAATGGCTAAAAAATGCAAATTTTTAGCAATGCTATCACATTATTGTAGTTCACTTTTTTATTAGGACAAGTGATGCTAAGCAACATTTTCTATCCTTCTTTGCCAACTATGTATCTTCTTTGATGAGAACTCCATCCCTAACCCTAACCTGTTTTTCATTGGATTGTTTGCTTATTGTTGGGTTTCTTGGTATATTTAGGATACAAGTCTATTTCATATGTGAATTTTCCAAATATTTCCCCAGTCTGTGGCTGATCTTTTTGTTCACTTGATATAATTTCTTACAGAGTAGACATGTCAGTTTTAAAGTCCACATTATCAATTTTTCTTTCTTGGATTTGTTTTTGAACTGCATTTAAAAACTCATCATAAAACATGTGGTCATACTTCTTTTCTTCCAAAATTGTTACATTTTCATATTTTAAATATAAATGTATGGAGTGTTTTAAGTGACTTTGGGGTAACTTATAAAGTTTGCCTCTGTCCATTTCTCCTGTAAACATAGGCACAACCTCAGATTGGTGCAGGGAGTACAGGAAGGGCCCAGCACCTGGAGGCCCATGGATGCTCCTTTCTCCACTGAAGTCTTTTATCCCTTTGTAAAACCGAACTGACTATATGTACATGGGTGTGTTTTGGGGTCTCCACTCATCTTCATTTATCTTTATCTATTCCTTCACCATCATCACATTTTCTTCCTTGTGTTAACTTTCTGACAGGTGTTGGGATCCAGATTTGTGAGTCCTTCATTTGTCCTTTTCCAGACAGTGTCATCTATTCTAGGTTCAGAAACAGTTTTCTGGGAATTTGACTGGGATTGCACCAAATCTAAAGATCAAGTATAAGAGAATTACATCTTAACTGTATTGAGATCTGACCAAGGAATATCTCTGCATTTATTTATATCTCATTTGATTTCTTTCAATTGTGTTTAGGATTTTCTGAAAGTGGGTTGTAGTTCACTGATAGAGTGCTCACCTAGCATGTGTGAGGCTGTGGGTTCCATCCTCAGCACCACATAAAAATAAAATAAAGGTACTGTGTTCACTTGCAACTAAAACAAAATATTTTTTAAAACTCTCAAGTATAAAATAATTACATTTTAACTGTTTTGAGACCTGACCAAGGAATATCTCTGCATTTATCTATATCTCATTTGATTTCTTTCAATTGTGTTTAGGATTTTCTGAAAGTGGTTGGGTTGTGACTCAGTGGTAGAGCACTTGCCTGGCACATTTGAGGCACTGGATTCAATCCTCAGCACCACATATAAATGAATAAATAAAATAAATATATTGTGTCCATCTACAACTAAAAAATATTTTTAAAGGTTTTCTGAAAGTATAATTGTACTTTAAAACTGATATTTAAGGTCATCAATTTTGGGGGTGTGCTATTTTAAATGGTAATGCTTTAAAAAAATTTTATTCTTGTTTTCAAATTCCAAATTGTCCCACGTGTTATTGCTGATACATAGGAGATCAATGGACTTTTTTTCTATCTACCATGTACTTGCTTTTTAAAAATTTGTTCAAATTAGTTATACATGACAGTAGAATATATTCTGACACATCATGCATAAATGGAGTATAACTTCTCATTTTTCTGGTTGTATATGATGTAGGACCACACCAGTCATGTAATCAGATATGCATAGGGTATTAATGTCCAATTCATTCTACTATTCTTCCTACCCCTGTACCTGCTCCCCTACCTTCACTCTCCTTTGCCTAATCCAAAGAACCTCTATTCTTCCCTAGTTGCCCCCTTATTGTGGATTAGCATCTGCATATCAGAGAAAACATTCAGTCTTTGGTTTTTTGGGGACTGGCTTATTTCATTTAGCATGATAGTCTCCAGCTCCATCCATTTACTGGCAAATGGCATAATTTCATTCTTTTATGGCTGAGTGATATTCCATTGTGTGGGCCCAAATATACCATATTTTCTTTAACTGTTCATCTGTTGAAGGACCCCTATGTTGTTTCCATAGTTTAGCTATTGTGAGTTGAGCTGCTGCAAACAGCTGCGTCTCTGTAGTATGCTGTTTTTAAGTCCTTTGGGTATAAACTGAGGAGTGAGATAGCTGGGTCAAATGGTAGTCCCATTCCAAGTCCTCTGAGGAATCTCCATACAGCTTTCCAGAGTGGTTGCACCAATTTGCAGTCCCAACAGCAATGTATGCATGTACCTTTTACCTGACATCCTCACCAACAGTATTATTGCTTGTATTTTTGATAATTGCCATTTTGACTGGAGTGAGATGAAATCTTAGAGCAGTTTTGACTTGCCTTTCTCTAATTGCAAGAGATGATGAACATTTTTTCATGTTTGTACATCGATTGTATTTCTTCTTCTGTGAAGTGTCTGTTCAGTTCCTTTGCCCATTTATTTATTGGATTACTAGTTTTCTTGGTGTTAAGTTTTTTAGCTTTTTAAATATCCTGGAGATTAGTACTCTATCTGAGATGCATGTGGTAAAGATTTTCTCCCATTCTGTAGGCTCTCTCTTCATGTTATTGATTGTTGTCTTTGCTGAGCAAAAGCTTTTTATTTTGAATATATCCCATTTATTGATTCTTGATTTTACTTCTTATGCCTTAAGAGTCTTGTTAAGGAAGTCAGTTCCTAAGATGACATGATGAAGATTTGGGCCCACTTTTTCTTCTAGTAGGTTCAGGGCCTCTGGTCTAGTGCCTAAGTCTTTGATCCACTTTGAGTTGAGTTTTGTGCAGGGTAAGAGATAGGGATTTAATTTCATTTTACTACATATGGATTTCCAGTTTTCCCAGCATCATTTGTTGAAGAGGCTGTCTTTTCTCCATTGCATGTTTTTGGCTCCTTTGTCAAGTATGAGATACCTGTGTTTCTGTGGGTTTGTCTCTGTGTCTTCTACTCTGTACCATTGATCTATGTGTCTGTTTTGGTGCCAATACCATGCCATTTTTGTTACTATGGCTCTGTAGTGTAGTTTAAGGTCTGGTATTGTGATGCCTCCTGCTTTACTCTTCTTGCTAAGGATTGCCTTGACTGTTCTGGGTCTCTTATTTTTCCAAATGAATTTCATGAATGCCTTTTCTAGTTCTATGAAGAAGGTCATTGGGAATTTAATAGGAATTTCATTGACTCTGTATAGCACTTTTGGTAGTATGGCCATTTTGACAATATTAATTCTGCTTATCCCGGAGTATGGGGGATCTTTCCTTCTTCTAAGGTGTTTGTTAATTTTTTTTCTTTAGTGTTCTGTAGTTCTCATTGTAGAGATCTTTCACCTCTTTTGTTAGATTGATTCCCAAGTATTTTATTTTTTTGAGGCTATTGTGAATGGGGTAGTTTTCCTAATTTCTCTTTCAGTGGATTCATCACTAATGTATAGGAATGTGGTTGATTTATGGGTGTTGATTTTATATCCTGCTACTTTACTGGATTCATTTATAAGTTCTAGACATTTTCTGGTGGAGTTTTTTGGATCTTCTAAATATAGAATCATGTTTTGGTAAATAGTGATAGTTTGAGTTCTTCTTTTCCTATTCATATCCATTTAATTTCTTTCGTCTGTCTGATTGCTCTGGCTAGAGTTTCAAGGACAACGTTAAATAGGAGTGGCGAAAGAGGGCATTCATGTCCTGTTCTAGTTTTTAGAGGGAATGCTTTCAATTTTTCTCCATTTAGAATCATGTTGGCCTTGGGTTTAATATATACAGCTTTTACAATGTTGAGGTATGTTCCTACTATCCCTAGTTTCTCTCATGTTTTGAAAATGAAGAGGTGCTGTACTTTGTCAAATGCTTTTTCTGTGTCTATTGAGGTAATCATATGATTCTTGTCTTTAAGTCTATCAATGTGATGTTTTACGTTCATTAATTTCTGTATGTTGATCCAACCCTGCATCCCTGGGATGAACCGCACTTGATCATGGTGCACTATCTCTTTAATATGTTTTTGTATGCGAGTTGCCAGAATTTTATTGAGAATTTTTGTGTCTATGTTCATCAGAGATATTGGTCTGAAGTTTTCTTTCCTTGATGTGTCTTTGTCTGGTTTTGGTATCAGGGTGATACTAGCCTCATAGAATAAGTTTCAAAGGGTTCCCTCCTTTTCTATCTCATGGAATAATTTGAGGAGTATTGGTGTATTAATTCTTCTTTGAAGGTCTTGTACAATTCACTTGAGAATCCATCTGGTCCTGGGCTTTCCTTGATTGGTAGACTTTTGATGGCCTCTTCTATTTCATTTCTTGAAATTGATCTTTTTAATTTCTATGTCCTCCTGATTCAGTTTTGGTTGGTCATATGTCTCTAGAAATTTGTTGATGTCTTCCAGATTTTCTATTTTATTGGAGCATAAATCTTCAAAATAGTTTCCAATTATCTTCTAAATTTTGGTAGTGTCAGTTGTGATAGTTCCTTTTTTATCACAAATTTTAGAAATTTGAGTTTTCTCTTACCTTTCTCTTCAGTAGTGTGGCTAAGGGTTTATCAATTTTATTTACTTTTTCCAAGAACCAACTTTCTTTTTGTTTTGTCATTTTTTGGAATTGCTTCTTTTGTTTCAATTTCACTGATTTCAACTCTGATTTTAATTATTTCCTGTCTTCTTCTTTTGGTATTTATTTGCTCTTCTTTTTCTAGGACTTTGAGATGTAATGTTAGGTCATTTATTCATTGACTTCCTGTTCTTTTAATGAATGAGCTCAATGCAGTGAACTTTACTCTTACCACTGCCTTCATAGTGTCCCAGAGGTTTTGATATGTTATAGCACTATTCTCATTTGCCTCTAAGTATATCTTAATTTCAACCTTGATTTCTTCTGCTATCCATTCATCATTCAATAATGTATTATTTAGTCTCCAGGTGTTATAGTAGCTTGTATTTTTCATTTTATCATTGATTTCTAATTTCAGTTCATTAAGGTCTGATAGAATGCAGGGTAGTAACTCTATTCTTTGTATTTGTTAAGAGTTGCTTTGTGGCATAAGATATGGTCTATTTTAGAGAAGGATATGTATGCTGCTGAAAAGAAAGTGTATTCACTTGTTGATGGATGAAATATTCTATATACATCCATTAAGTCTAAATCATTGATTGCATTGTTTAGTTCTATAGCTTGTTAATTTTTGTTTAGAATACCTATCCAGTAGTGAGAGAGGTGTGTTAAAGTCACCCAGTATTATTGTGTTGTGTCTATTTGATTCTTGAAGGTGTGAGGGTTTGTTTGATGTATACAGATGCTCCATTGTTTGGGGCATAAATATTTATGATTGTTTTTCTGATGTATCATTGCATTAAGCAATATGAAATGTCCTTCTTTGTCCATTCTGATTAGCTTTGGATGGAAGTCCACTTTATCTGACATAAGGATGGAAACCCCTGCTTGTTTAAGCAATCCATATGGGTGATATGTTTTTTCCCATCCTTTCACCTTCAGTCTGTGAATGTCTTTGCTTATAAGGTGAGTCTCTTGGAGACAGCATATTGTTGAGTCTTGTTTTTTTAATCCAATCTGCCAGTCTATGCCTTTTGATTGATGAGTTTAGGCCATTAACATTCAAGGTTGTTAATATTCAAGGATGCTATTGAGATGTGATTTGTATTCCCAGGCATTTTGATTTATTTCTGGTTTTTAATTTGACTTAGTTTCTCCTTTGATTGACTATTCCTTTAGTCTAGTTCCTCCCTTTGCTAGTTTTCACTTTTTTTCATTTCATCCTCATGGAATATTTTGTTGAGAATGTTCTGGAGTGTAGGCTTTCTAGTTGTGAATTCTCTTAACTTTTGTTTATCATGGAAGGTTTTTATTTCATCTTCAAATCTGAAGCTTAATTTTGCTGTATATAAAATTCTTTGTTGGCACACATTTTCTTTCAGAGCTTGAAATATGTTGTTCCAAGATCCAAATTGGTTTCCCTCTATATGTAATTTGATCTTTTTCTCTCACAGCCTTTAAAATTCTATCCTTATTCTGTATGTTAGTCATTCTCATTATAATGTGCCTTGGCATGTATCTGTTGTAATTTTGTACATTGGGGGTCCTGTAAGTCTCTTTGATTTGATTTTTCACTTCATTCTTTAGGTTTGGGAAATTTTCTGACATTATTTCATTGAAAAGATTGTGCATTCCTTTGGTTTGTATCCCCATGTCCTCATCTATACCAATAAATCTTAAATTCGGTCTTCTCATGTTATCCCATAATTCTTGGAAGTTCTGTTCATGGTTTCTTACCATCTTCTCTATGTGGTCAACTTTATTTTCAAGATTATGTATTTTGTGGCTGGGGATATAACTCAATTGGTAGAGTACCTGCCTCACATACACAAGGCCCTGGGTTCAATCCCTAGCACCACACAAAAAAAAGGTTATATATTTTGTCTTCATTGGCTGAGGTTCTGTATTCCAAGTGGTCTAGTTTGTTGGTATCCTTTCCATTTAATTTTTAATTTGGTTTATTGATTCCTTCATTTTGAGAATTTCTGCTTGATTTCTTTTCAGAATCTGTTTATTAAACTGATTTTTCATCTCCTGAAATTTATCTCTGCTTTCATTCCTTACATTGTCCTTTATGTCACAGATCAGCTTAACTATGTACATTCTAAACTCCTTCTCTGACATTTCTTCTACTGTGTTGTCAATGGATTCTATTATTGGAGCATGTTGGTTTGTTTGGGGCACTTTGTTCCCTTGTTTGTTCATGTCATTTGTATATCTTCACATCTAGCAGTGTAGATCTGAGGCAGTACAGTTTCTATCTTATAGACTTATAGTGTCTCTGAAGATTTCTAGTACCTCACCTTTAAGGGGAAGACCAATATTAACAGCACCCAATGCAAACAATATGCAACCTTAAACCAAACTGCTCCTATTAAGACATCTACAGGGGGATTCAAGATGGCGGGCTAGAGGAAGGCTGCATTCCTACTTGCTCCATGGATTCATACTTGCTCGGGATTGAAGCAGCAGGAATATTGCTCTCAATGATATTTTATATCAAATTATATCTAAGAGGTCCCCAGCCACCACTCCAGAACCAACTCTGCCGGGCTGGGCTCGGGCCTGGCCGCGGGCAGCAGCTAGCCAGTGAGTGCAGGACCCCAGCAGCTGCTCCAGATCCAACACTGCTGGGCCAGGCTCAGGCCTGGGCTCGGGCCTGACACTGGACAGCAGCAAGCTGGGAGTAAGGGACTCCAGTAGCTGCTCTGGAATCACCGGCCGGGCTCAGGCCTGATCCCAGGCAGCTAACAGCCAAGAGCGCGGGACTCCAGCTGCCACTGTGAAATCACCATCACTGGGCCAGATTTGGGCCTGACCCCCCTGGGCAGCCCCAGGTGTGAACACATACCCTTCAAGTCATCGGACTGACATATCCAGCTCCAAGCCCAGGCCTGCACCCTGTACCTGGTCTAGTTCAGGCCAGCACCCATGCTGTTGCTGACCATCTAACAACAACAGGTTACCTTTGCCCACAAACATTGATTATCCCTGACCTGGAGGCAGTGGGACAGCACCCCTCTTGGGACACAGCATTACCAAGTACCTGACAGGCATCAGACTACTGAACAATAGGAGGTTTGAATAGTACAATATAATTTTACTGCAGAACTTTCTTTCTCTTTTTCTTTTGTCTAAATAGTAATATTATGATTATTCCTAATATACTTACTACATTCCCACTTTCTTATTAATATCCTTATCATTCTATCACCCTCTAATATAGCTGTGTACTTGGAGACTCACTCTCTTTTCTCATGCTAAAAACTTATTTCCTTTAATTCCACTTTCACTATTCCTACGACATAGTAACTCTATAGACTCACTTCCTATCTCATTAACGTTATATTCTAAACCCCTCAGCATCTTCTTTTTCTGCTATTTGAAATTGTGGTCCTTATTGCAAACCTATCAATTATGCAGTAGATAATTTGAACTCATTTCTGTATACTACAATGCAGTTAATATCTAAATAGGTTCTATATGGTTTAAGGACACATTGTTTATATGGGGTACTGCTAATAATAATCTTTTCAAGGTGAGGTATTGGAAATCTGCAGGGACACTATAAGTCTTTTCAGGGAAATCGCAATCCCTCTGATTCACACTACTAGAGGTGAAGATACACAAGCAACATGAGAAAACATGGGAAGAAAGTGTCCCAAACAAACCTAGATGATATATCAAGAGAACCCAAAGACAGCATGGTAGAAGGAATGACAGAAAAGGAATTCAGAATGTTCATCATTAAAATGATCCAAGAAGAAAATGATGTGATGAGAGAGCAAATGCAGGCTATGAATAATCAGCTAATAGAGTAATTGCAGGAAGCAAAAAACCATTTCAATAAAGAGACAGAAGTTCTGAGAAAAAAAACCCAGAAATCCTTGAAGGAAACAAGGAAATGAAGGAAACAATAAACCAAGTTAAAAACTCAATAGAAGGCATAATTAACAGAATAGATCACTTGGAAGACAGAACCTCAGACAATGAAGACAAAATATTTAATCTTGAAAACAAAGTCAAACAAACAGAGAAGATGGTTAGGAATCATGAACAGAACCTCCAAGAAATATGGGACATCATGAAAAGACCAAATTTAAGAGTTATTGGGATTGAGGAAGGCACAGAGATACAAACCAGGGAATGAATAATCTGTTCAATGAAATAATATCAGAAAATTTCCCAAATATGACAAATGAGATGGAAAATCAATTACAAGAGGCTTACAGGACACCAAACGCACAGAATTACAACAGATCCACACCAAGGCACATTATAATGAAAATGCCTAACGTACAAAACAAAGATAGAATTTTAAAGGCTGCGAGAGAAAAGCATCAGATTACCTACAGGGGGAAATCAATACAGATATCAGCAGATTTCTCAGCCCAGACCCTAAAAGCAAGAAGGGCCTGGAACAAAATAGTTCAAGCTCTGAAAGAAAATGGATGCCAACCAAGAATCGTATACCCAGCAAAACTTACCTTCAGATTTGATGATGAAATAAAATCCTTCCATGATAAACAAAAGCTAAAAGAATTCACAAATAGAAAGCCTTCCCTACAGAACATTCTCATCAAAATATTCCAAGAGGCAAAAATGAAAAACAACAATGTTAGTCAACATGGGGAGGAATTACCCTAAAGAAATAGCCAATCAAAGGAGAAACCAAGTTGTTAAAAGCACCAAAAAAAGCCAAAATGAGAGGAAATACAAGTCATATCTCAATAATAACCCTGAATGTAAATGGCCTAAACTCAACAACCAAAAGACATACCCTGGCAGATTGGATTAAAAAGAAAGACCCAACAATATGCTGCCTTCAAGAGACTCATCTCATAGAAAAATATGCCCACAGACTAAAGGCGAAAGATTGGGAAAAAACGTACCATGCACATGGACTTAGGAAAAAAGCAGGAGTTTCCATCTCATTTCAGATAAAGCAGACTTCAAGCCAAAGTTAGTCAGAAGGGATAAAGAAGGACATTTCATACTGCTTAAAGGAAGCATAAATCAGCAAGACATAACAATCATAAATATTTATGCACCAAACAATGGCACATCCATGAACGTCAATCAGATCCTTCTCAATTCCAGGAACCAAATAGACCAAAACACAATAATACTGGGTGACTTCACCATTGGACAGATCTTCCGATCAAAAATGGAACAAAGAAACCATAGAACTCAGTGATGCAATCGCTAATTTAGACTTAACAGACATATATAGAATATTCCATCCATCAAAGTGAATACACTTTCTTCTCAGCAGTTCATGGATCCTTCTCTGAAATAGACCATATGTTACGCCACAAAGCTACTCTTAGCAAATACAAAAGCATAGAGATACTACCTTGTATTCTATCAGATCATAATGGAATGAAATTAGATATCAATGATAAAGTTAAAAACAGAAACTACTCCAACACCTGGAGATTAAATAATATGCTATTGAATGATGTATAGATAACAGAAGACATTAGGGGGGAAACAAAAAAATTCTTAGAGGTCAACAAGAACAAAGATACAACATATCAAAATCTCTGGGATACTATGAAAGCAGTGCTAAGAGGAAAATGCATTGCATGAAGTGCATTCAATAAAAGAATGAAAAGTCAACAAATCAATGACCTCACATTACAGCTCAAAGCCCTAGAAAAAGAGGAACAGATCATCACCAAAAGTAGTAGAAGACAGGAAATAATTAAAATCAGAGGAGAAATCAATGAAATTGAAACAAAAGAAATAATTCAAAAAATTAACAAAACAAAAAGTTGGTTCTTTGAAAAAAGAAACAAAATTGATAAACCCTTAGCCATGCTAACGAAAAGAAGTAGAGAGAAACTCCAAATTACTAAAATTCGTGATGGGAATGGAAGTGTTACAACAGACACTATTGAAATACAA